>JYFJ02001980.1:0-72483 GCA_000934665.2 Catajapyx aquilonaris | reverse complement strand
TTTCTAGGTGTCTCTATTGTTGCCAAGTTATGGCGAATTGCGAAGTTGTGTACAATCCGCGCGCCACCTACGTAGCAACTACACGGTCCGCTCGCTAACGCCGCCCGCCTGACGCGTCTGAGCGCACCCGTTCCTTGCCTATAAACCCCCTCTAGATGGCGTTTCCGGACACGGGTTCCTATATGTCAAAAATACTTGTATTGGTCCCCTCTATTACCCCTACAAGTTTGTCCCCTGAATTCATTTACAACCTGTATATGCAATGTATTACAGCTCACGTTCTTTAAAATCATCTTTCCTAACACTGCCCTATGTATGATGACAAGAAAGGCTGCTTAGCTACTTTTCTTCTCGAGGAAGCAAGAAGTGATGATTTGGATTCCTCTCATATAAGTACTGTAATATTACACATACATCAATAGGTATGCTGTGTATTGCCATAGTCTGGACCAGCCTGGACTTCTCCGGTGACATTTTATCCTTTTTCAGGTTTAAAATAATTACACATTCCACAGTTACAAAATCTGATGTTCTGCACCCCAACATTATTCTAAGGAAACTAGTGTATTACCAGAAACAGTCAAAATATTACTGATGTTAATTAACCAACATCTTAAATTAGATTCGGCATCTGTCTTGTCTTAAAGCATGTTACTTTTCGGTACCATTCGTTTAGGAAATATTACTATATCCAGAATGCTTACAATATAGACTATAGTATTGTAAGCATTTATGTACATTTTCTCTAATTCGGTATTGGTGAGAGAAAAGTGCGCCAAGCCACAATTGCATAATATATTAGTATAACTTTGCAGATTTTGCGCAAGGAAGCTTTTGAAAGCACCCCCAATAAATACTAAGTAGCCCTACGTAGCAAAGCTCATTTCGGCTCTTACCCGACTCACCTCACTCTACGATAATGCCCTGCCACATTCTATAGAATAAATAAATAAATAAATATAAATATCTTCACATACTAGTATACTACATCGTCTTTCTCATTCATTTTTACTATCAGAAATATGACGTAGAGTGCGTATTTTTTGTACACTGTTGCTCGATTGCACCAACGAAATTACCGATTCGATAGCTCCTAACAGATCGTTAGCACACGTTAAAAGGGCTCCTAACGATCCATTAGCAGCTATCGGCGGATTGATAATTTCGGTTAGTGGAATCGGGCATGTGAATCAGAGACGACAACTAATTCGCTTAGTTGATCGTTTTCACCTGATAAAATGGTGCATCTCATTTCCAAAGTGACGTTTGACAGCCTTGACTCATCTCTGAATGGTGTTATATGGTTCTTTCACCTTATGTAGATCCGAAAATATTTTGACAGTGCATTTGTCAGAGTAGCGTCTGTCATGAATGACTTGGAAGAATGCTGGGACAGGTAAATACTAGATCTATACAGTATACTGTGCAATCGGTGAAGCTGACTGGACGTGGCGCTCTTCAAAGCGCAAAATGCATGGGCCATACTGATATAAAATACTATATATTGACCTAATGTATCCTTCATTGGAAGCCCTAATATTAAGACTAAAACCCAAGTTGAGCTAAATGTCCTGTAGATCCGAAAAATTATCCCATCACCCATCCATTCCTCTTTCAGCTGCCTCACACTTCATCTTGTGCTGATATCTTTCTTCATACCCCCCTTTTACTGTACTTCACCCTCAAAAGTCCCAAATGTGCAGAAGGTTGACAGAGACCCAGAAATCACATGTGCAGTAGTACCACCTCAGGTACAGTATCTTGAGGTCCTTCACAATATAAGCAACGGACAATCTCAAAGGCTAGAAAAAACGGTTTCCAGCAAGTATTTAAGGCTGCAACACACAAATCACATATAAACTTCGATAAATGATAAAAACAAGGTATTATTCCAGCTCAAACCACAGATACCTAAATTAAAGGGCAAAAAATATGTCCAAGAAATAAACCATGACAAACATACGTGCTCGTGTCAAATGGCGATGTGGCAATTCTCGGGAAAATATCTCATTCTTATGCTCAAATCATCATTATTATTCAAAGTGCTAATTCTGGCGATAAGATAAGCTTGTACAGTACATCAGTACCACTTTGAGAAAAATTACAATTATACACAGTGTGGATAAAAGCCAGAAAACTTATTTCGGCAGACAGGAGAACAATATAATATTGTATCCTTTTGATGGCTCTTGAATCCCATCTCTACATCATTCCCTATATGCACCGGTAACGTTTTAGTCACTCTTATTGTCTTATACTATTGCCCCTTACGATACCCATTACTCATCATCAAATCCGATATTACCACAACATCTCCCTACCTCATGGACAGTGAATTCTCTTGCTTTCAAATGGAGACATTTTGTGGGGATGCACCATTCAATTGCATATTATGGAGCAAAGTACTGAACTTCTGAAAATGATAGAGTGAAGCTTTCTTTAGTCAGTAATCATAATGATCCCTGCTGTAAACTGTTTTTGTATCACTTCTTCCTGAATATCCACTAGGGTTGCAGAATTCGATGTGTCAAACAGAACAATCAGCTTCTGTTGAATAAATTAAACGTTCCTTACGTACATGAACACCTGACTAAGAACTGATAACTCTCAACAGTTGTCATATCTTCTCAGAAACAAGGGTCTTCTTGATAGACTATAGATTGTTTACACTGATAATTTGGTTTATCCACCCAATAAATGATGACACCTTTACATAGACTCCAGGCACATCAGCCCTTCCACATCCAAATCCCCAGGAGACAAGGCCAGTAAGCTCATAGTAACCATCATCTTGGCACACCAAAGGACCTCCACCATCACCCTGAAATGACATAATGGCAGCCAGGTTCACTGCCACTTTTCATACCCCGGTAGATCGATCAAAGTAACAGATCGGAAAGTGATATGGAAATTTTCAGACAGCTTCTGCCAGGAGTCGAACCTGGGACCTCCCTCCTAAATCAGGTGGGTGCTCTGCCACTGAGCTACAAAAGCTAGCCAGCGTAGGATAGGGTTGATAGGCTGATTTTAGTGGCGCAAAGGTGACTTCACGACGTACCTGACAGGCGTCATTGCCTTCTTCACCCCCAGCACAAAAGCTGCTGGCTGGTAAAATAAAGATCTTCTCTGTAACAGCATTAATCTTACGAATGCATTCTGAGTCGCTCACTGTTGGCACCTCTGCTTCCCTCACATGTAGCGGAATGGGGCCTGCTGCTGGAACGAGTACAACATCACATTCCCAATACAGCTGCTTGAAGAAATGCATTTATCAAACACTCACTTTCACCCATATAACCATATCCAGTGACAATGCATCTTTTGCCTGCCACCTGACTGACACCTCTAGCAGGCAGGCAGACCAAACACACGCCTTCCTTCAGTTCGACTTGTCCATGTAGCTTAAGTAGTGCAATATCGTTGTCTAGTGTCTGGCTGTTGTGGTTGTGATGAATGTAGGTAGTGGCAACTCGGAGGGTCTGGGCACCTGGGCTGCCGTATTTGCTGGTAAGGTCGTGGTCTCCGACTCGAACATAGATGGCATCGCCTGACCGCACAGTACTGCAAAATAAATTTATTGCAAGTGAGGTTGCATGACTGAGGGTACTGGTCAACCCACTTTGTAACGCAATGAGCTGCAGTGAGGACCCATTGAGTTCCTATTAGGGCTCCTCCACACAGGTACTGATTTAGGGAGTTGATCAACGCAACCTGCCAACACCATTCTCCTGGTTCAGCGTCTTCTCCACCAACCACTCTTGCTGTTCGACGATTACCTTTTACTCCACATATGTACCGATTGAAGGATTGAGGCCTTGGACTAGTGGTAGTGGTGACAATAGATGCTGAATTGTCGCTGGTTTCTGGATCTCTTCCACCACTAAAGTTACCTGATGGCTCTGCTGCTTCTAGTATTAAAATAGAAACAACGTACCCAAAAAAATCAGCAAGGTCAACAGTGGATACTGTGTAAGTACTTTCAGTTGCCCTTATGTTTAACAATTCAAGGCCTATATGGTTGTTTCTGACAGGTGCATTCAATTCAGATTGCGGAGGACTTACCAACACCATTGGTTGGCGAACTGGAATCATTACGAGCCAAATTGTTTTGTTCCTCCAAGTCTCGGATGACCGACTTGGGAGCACAGCATCGCGTACCAGACTTGCCGCATCTAAATAAGCTTGTCATTTCCGCATTGCCTGCAACAGTGACACAATTAATTTAGTGCCCGAATAAGTAGGCCTAATAATAATATTTTGTGCACATACGGAAACATGTGAAGGAGAGGTAGTTGAAAATGCACGATCCAGGACAAGCAGGACGATCATCGACTTCTTGTCGTAGTGGTGGCTTCTTCCCTTCTTGCTGTGGAGCCTCTGTTGTGGCTGGACTGGGACTGGGATGAGGTTTGAAGTTGGGGTTAGGACGATGTGGAGGGAAATGAGGTGGAGGGTAGTATCCAGGACGGTGGAAGTAAGGTGGTGGTCGATGAGGAAGAGGTCGGGGCGGGTGTGGATATGGAGGAGGAATAAATATGTCTCCGTGGGTTTGGTTGGGTCCATGTGGCATGTGGCCATGTGGAGGTGGGGGAGGAAGGCGATGAGGCAGGCCACTTGCACAGCACAAGGTACCTTGCAGGCAATTGCTAGTGTAACGAAGAATGGTAGATGGCTGGGGGCAGAGGTCAGCTCGCTGAGCTGATACACACACTCCAGGGCATGGTGGTGGTGGAGGTGGAGGCGTAGACACACGTCTGGTGATACAGCAGCGGCCTCGTTGAGGACACACCGCTTCCAGATCCACGTCGTCGCAAAGGAAGGAAAAGAGAGGGCTCACACACGTGCCCTGCCAAGGTACAACACACGATTGTGTTCTATCATGTATTCTTTGCAGTAGCTTACGTTTAGTCATACCTGACAACGAAGTTCTTCTGGTATAAAAATAGGAATTTGTGTTGTTCCATCTTCATCATCGCCGTCAAGCACTTGATCACCTGCTGCACTGATGTTTGACCTCGTCAGAATGTGAACAGCTGTAGGAGAACTAACGTCTTCTGCACTTGTCCCATCTTCGCCTTCTTTAGACACACAGCAGTGAAGATTGTCTGGACACAGATCGTCTGTACCATCCACCACCTCTTCACAAAATCTGGCTATGCGTGTGGCCACACACACACCAGGGCATGAAACTTCCTCTGCAATATACAGTATTCATGTATTTAATAGTTTAATCGTCGGTTGCATCAAATACACTAAAGAAAAGTGCTGATTACGTCTGTATGCATTTACAAACCTAATCAGAGATGTTATCTTCGTTTATTTGATTATGTTGATGGTGTAAAACCAGCCCTCAACAAGCTGTATTTAATTTAACCTTTTTTGCTGACAATGAACCATTTTCTCCCGAAAAACCTTCCGAGAACCCCATGCCATGATAAGGACTTTCGACACATAACTTATTTTCTCTTTTTTTCCTTATAACTGCGTGGTAGCATTTATATAGACTTATTCAGCCTGAAATGGATATTCGTGTGCACTCTAATTAGGCCTAAATTAATCGGATAGTATATGTAAAGAAATTTGCGATTTTTCTGTTTTTACTACTCTGAAATGGGAATAATATTGATCCTGACCACTTGCCATACCACGAATTGCTATTGTCATCTGACTGATGATCTACATTAAGTTACATATGTTACACAGCACATTCCCCACCCCTCTCCCTCCCTCTAGCAAGTGCCCTCTCTTTCACTCAGGAGGATAAGCAATTCTTGTAGGTGGAAAATATCACGTAAGCTGTTGTCAGTGCTGATAACAGCTTACGTGATGTTTCCACCTACAAGAATGGGCGCGCAAATTGTGAAAGACAGGACATACCAATGGAATTTATCGTAACTCTAATAAAAATAACTGCAACTTTATCACATAATTATAATCATGATGAAACCTTGATAAACTAATATGAATGCCGCTTTTACCTTAGCTCTTAGCACCTTCCTCTACATGAAAATACAGTATATTAATTTGGAAAACTTACGTCTAGAAGAGGAGTCCTTAACATCTTCCTCGGTGGAACCTTCATGAGAAGTGTCTGGTTCTTCTGTACTGGCAACATCACCCGTGCTGGAATCTTCATCCTAGAAAAGGAAACATTCTATAGTGAGGGTATTGTCTTGCGTAAGCGTAAGCCACAAAATTGTGGCACACATAAGAAATTGTTACCGTCTCTACGTACGTAGACATCCACCTCTTTCGTCCAGCAAGCAAACTCTAGATTCTAGAAGTTCTATATTAATATAAATGAGCTTCTAAAGTTTTTCTGAGCAAAGTGGTGATATAGTGGTTAGCGCCACAGTAATCCACCTCTGTTGTGTAGAGTTCTATCCCCGGATCGGACATACCACTTTTTCATGTGGAAATATTTTCCCTGTTCTGGTTTTTCTCGCGGTTCTTTCGTTTCCTCCCATTCTCCAAAAGTCCCCTCTCACCCTCCTCTATGCCAGATAGTCTGTATTTGCTTTGGCTGCCCAATAGACCAGATCAACCAATCTCTTGAACAAAATTACATATTGGTCTACTATTTTTTGATGCAATTTCTGTTAGATTGAACCATATTTGAGGCCTTACGGTCGCAGAAGTGTAGACATGTTGAATCCTCCTATGCTGCATGCATAAACAATTTTTTTTTGTGGTTGTCACCAAGGGCGCTGATTGCTGTGGGAGAGATACGGGCTAAAAGGTTCAAATGTAGGGCGGAAAGTGGGGGAAGGCGGCATGGCAACGGGACGGGGATTGTTTGAGAGTGGGCAACAATTGCTTTCTATTGTTGTCCAAACAATCGGTAGGCTCACTTCGTCAGCTAGACCTGCAGAGCCTTCTGGTTTACCGTATTTTTGCTACTGCGCCCCATTAACAATACACCCTCCACCACCACAGGCCGCAGGCCTAGAAACAAGAGAGCGAAGCGAGTGGCTTTCTAGGCCTGCGCCCTAGAAAAATGTGAGCGAAGCGAGAGTTTTTCATATTAACATCGCAGTCTGGATGTTGTCGCCACAAAAAATACCGACAACAAACTTACATGCATGAATGCAATACAATGAATACATGGATAACGGCACTGTGTTTTTTTCTGTCCAGACTTATCAAAACTTGCAAAAGATGGTACTGTTTGGAACTCAATGTCGCCAAAAACCAGGTGTAATGGTTTATTTTTAATCACGCTATACCATGTTACTGCTCATCTATTTTGTAACCTTTGCCGCCTGATGCTCCCAATAAGCATGAATATTTATTTCTTACACCGCACCGGTACTAATAATGGGCATGACTTGGGCGTGGTCCCTGGCAAGATCCCACTTTTGGAAGCATCCAAAACAATGCGTGAATAACGGTACCATAATATATTATTCCTCTCGTCACCCCCACCCATCTCGGAACGGACTATAACTGGCTGTCTGAATCTTGTGAAGGAAACTGAGTCATATACTGCATAACTACGCAGTTTTATCGCGTAAACCCAATGATTAGTTACATTAGTCATGAGATGCAATGTATACGTAACCCAATTTATCATCCAACAGTTTCGGAGATGTTCCAGTAATAGTTAATCTTCATTCTTGTTTCATTTAGGTTTTCACTGCATGTCATCGAACGGTTTTACATCAACGGTACACTGACCACGAGGAAAGGTTTTTGCGTCTCACGCAGAGGCGACAGCGCGTGAAATGCAAATATAAGCGCGACAATCGCCCGACAAAAATTGGGTATTAAGATAACGGACTTCTTCGTTTTTCTTGTCATTCTCGTTTGTGCTCCGATTATGAGGGTTTCATAGAAAAATAAAATAGGATTCAAAGATGTCGGAAACAATGAGCAAGTAGGTCTACAACTGTTACGTATGCATGTGCACATGCATGTTTGAATGTGATATTGGCAACTGTTCCCATTCGCTTGGACAAGTGGGTGAAACGACATTGGCTATTTGCAGTTACGGCGCAGCATCAATCTTTGATTCATGCTTGCATAGTGAATAGTACTGTACAGTATGATCAGACTGCCAGGGAAATGTTCTATTGCAATCTTGGTTTCACCTATATTTTATCGCCCCTTCATTTAATGTTGCATATTTTTCATTCAAATTCGCATTAGTCAAGTTGTTGTTGTTGGAAAGAGCCCAAGAGTTCTAGCCAGCGTCTTCGTTGCTTCAACTGGCACGTCACCAGGTTAGAGCAGTAGATGGTGCAGACACACAGTAAAATTAGATTTTATTATTGGCTTCTTATAGGATTGCCCCGTTTGAAGGAATGTCACATTGTGCAACTAGAATTATTGCACAATTATTAATTTGTAAGATAATGTTAGTTTTAGTGAATAGTTGCATCGTGCAGATCAGATTCACGGAATAGAATAATTTCATACGCAGCAATACCATTTCCCTTGAAATTGGCACAATGCACAACCAGTACTTGTAGTTTGGAATCACAAATTTTATTAAATGTCAGTTTTAGCAAGCAATATGCTACTCTAACAATTGAACGACATCGAACAATACTAAGGGGGAAAAAATCAATGAACAGAAATTTTTACACTTTCCAGTCGCTTCCCCTGGGAGTTTGAAATGGCACAATATGAAAATTCGCACCACAACGATCATATTATGTCTCAGCTCAGTGAACTTATTTTGCAATTGTAGCTTTCACTTTTTAGTTGATTGGAACCATCACCTTTTCCATAAAAAACTTATTAATCGGAAAAATTGGCGTCCTACATATTCCCAACCTCCATGTCAGTGTAATTCAACCTATTATGTGGTAATTGTTCACCTTTTTTGCACATTTCCTATACCTTGGAATGTAAGAGTCAAATATGTGCAAGCTCTGCACCACGTAAGTGTCTCCCTGGTCACTGTCTGTCCACATTTGCCATGTTTCGCCCATGGTCCTATGAGAAGTGATGCCGGGACTTAATTAACTGAGACAGTACTATCCTGTAAAGGTCCGAGAGTGTTGCAGGCACAGCAGATGAGCACAGTAGTAGATACCAGAGCATAGTGCATCCCCTTCCACGTGTTTCATCCGGCACTGTGTTTTGTTTTTGATCAATTCTAGGCCAGACCTTTGCAACAGTGGGTATAGGTATGGTAGGTCACTTTTACGCCGAGTATAGTGTAATTTTGAATATAACTACCAAAGGTAATGAAAAGGTACTGCGCAACAAAATTAAGCGATATGATTTGACGCTCAGCTGTGAACGAATAGATGGACCACATTTGACGAAAATTAGTATCGAACTAGCAACAACCCTAAGCTCTTGTCTGGTGATTCAAAACGCAACTCCATGCCCCATCCCTTTTAGTGCAACATGTCCCTTTGGAAACATGTCAAACCAGACTATCCAACCCAATTTAGCGACCGTTGACCAGTCCCACTGCTTATTCATAATATAGCTGCGAGAGCATGACTGTAGATGAAACCCTTGTCAAGTAATATCAGAATCACTCACCACAACTGGTGTTCTAATGGCGGGATTCGGTACAGGTTTCTTGGTCGTGCTCACTGGTTTAGGTCTCGGAGTAGTTGTCGTAGTGGTCGGTCGAGTTGTGGTGGTAGTGGTAGTTGTCGTAGTAGTAGGCTTATGGGTAGTCGGAATGGGTCTCGTGGACGAGGGTGCAGCCGTCACGATGTGAGGACGGTAATACCCATCATCCAGATCATCGTCTTCGTCATCCTCGTCATCTTCGTCTTCTTCGACGCTGACTGGTTGTCGCGTGGAGACCTCGTGCTTCTCTCCAGAGCCTTGACCTTCTTGATGATAAATGGGTGGAGGCTTCTTCTCGATACAGCACCGAAGAGATGCGTATGGACATGGTGCGTCTTCAATCACGTCGTCGCATATTAGCGACGCAATAGCATGCACACATTTTCCCGGACAACCTTTGCTATCTGCCGTTGCAGTGATAGTGTCGAAAAGACCTGCAACAGAGAAAGAGAAAAATGATATGAAATGTATACCACCACAACAACAACAGTAATAAAATGCGCCACATTTTCAAGCCGTGGACATTTAGTTGTAAATTCAGATGTATTTTGTGATTTCCGATTGACAACAAGCTGTGATTCCAGTGCGTTTGTATGATACAATAACTTCAGAGCGCCCAGTGAGAAGCATTGCCTGTCTAAGAATGGCACTTGACATTATGCATATTTTAAAGGCTATCCTATAGTACACATTCCCCTGGTTGGACTCGTATGTGACGAAATAAGTCCTTTGATCAGAGCTGCATGCAAATCAATACAAAGTTGGGTCACAAAGCGCAACCATGATCCGGCTTCTACCAACACTCACGTCAGCTAGATCTACTGTAGGTCAAGACAGGGTATGATCCCGCTTATTGAAAGATAATTATTGGGATGTAGGTCGCATCCATTCTTACTTGCCTAATTTTTTACACACTTCTTTTTTAATACCCTTCCATAAACTTCAATTGATATTATTGTATTATGCTATTACGAAGTGCTACTTCTTTCTCTCTTGTAATCTATCATTTTTATTCCACGCGCATTTAAAAACTCGTACAATACAAGTAGTAACCAATGTATTAACATACTACACTTGAAATGTCTCAGTTTCAAAAATAACAAGGTAGCTAGCTCTTTCAAGTGGTAAAGAAGAACTAGCTTTCCCACATGCCAGCATTCCAGTTCCAGAACAAGTGTCAATATACGGTTCCAAATGCATTTCGCGTAGCAAGAAGAGAGGTCATGGAAACGAAGGGTATAAGACAAGTTAGATACTGCCTTACTTTTCACGACCCAGTGCTCGAACTTGACTGGGTTGCAGCACGGACTTTACGGATGAAGAGGCCGTATACCGTGAGACCCACACTACTGGGATTGGTGCCAATAGTGTTATCACAGGTACTTTGCGAAGGGCAGGGACTTTAATTGCTTAATTTAACAGGCTTTTATTATTGTGACAGGAAGATAATGTGACTAACCTGATCAGAAGCATCGTAGGAAACTATAGCTTTAAAGCATCGCTCGAAACTAATATGGATAGAGAATTGCAGGCGAAATGAACCTTATAATGTACAATACAAATTAATGTGATGACAATAAGTTATTTATGCAGTACAATTTTTGATCTTCTTTTTGAAATGTTAATTACTAAAATGCAAACGATAAATGTCACTTCATTGTGCAGGATGAATATTTTAAGAACCCTCGAAGTAAGCTTACTTACTGTTTCAAAATATCTACAGATTCAATATATTTTCAACGGTAACTTATCCATGCACTAATGAATGACCCATCTGAACAAGGGCCGAAGTCCGGCATAGTGCAGAGAAATGGTGAAGCTGATCTTTTTTATTTAAAAAACTTAATTAAGTTTAGTTACTAATACTCCACGCTCAATATAAGTCTGAAAGGGCCTCCCCAACTAAAATAATAATACTAATTGGTACATACAGTATATGAGGTAGATTAAATGAACAGGTGTACATTAATTACATAATTATTATCTTGGATCTCTGAATCTACACTATTACCTAGGCCTTCGGCCCTTGCTCTAATGGGTTTCATTTTCTCTCAATTTAATTTATTTTATTTACTTGTAGTAACATGATCAACAGCCTGCTATGCACACGCGTAAGTGCTTGGTAAGTGCTTTTCTCTTATTTGATTCGTCCAACAATTTATTTCATGTCCGAGATTATGACCGAACAGTTTGCAATGAATATCTATCTGCTGTAGAGTATACAGTACCTTACTATGAATCGATAAGAAATGCTCCACAAAAATATTTTATGTCGAAAAAAATGCCTATAAAGTTATAATTATATAAATTTGGCATTAACTGTTGGACGCAAGAAAAATGAGTTGTATGAAATATCAAGAAATACTGACGTAATTCAAAGCGAAAGCACAACTTGAAGTGAAAGGGGGAAAGGTGCTCATCTCCGAAGTTGTGATTTTCCAGGTAACGGAAGTATCTGCACGTCCCCCTCATTCAGGTATAAACCTAATGTTCAAAGGTGAGACTAATCATTTCGTAATGTTTTCAGCAGAACGTGTCACTCTTTTTCTATCTCGAATGAATTTACTGAAAATATTTGTGGACCTCCTATACGGCTTCTTAAGCATATTTTGAATAAAGCGCTTTCTTAATTATTACATAGTCCCCGGTTTACGACTTACGGCGATCCGTACTTACGAACGGGCTTCCAAGGTTCCACGGACGGAAAATTTATGATCATTCCTCCACTTTTAATCACTTTTTCGTACTTTGATCGGCACCAAGTTCAACATAAATACTGTAATTAATAAATAATTCGGAAACTACGTTCTTCGCGCATGTAAACCAGACACACATGACGTAAGCGGTTCGTTGGAGCAGTATCTTTACCGCGTTGTACATAGGTATAATATGCGCTGTTCCTCAGGGATCCGAGTTACGTACAAATCTGACTTATGGACATTTTCAGGAACGTAACCCCGTTCGTAGACCGGGGACTACCTTTATTATTATTATTATTATTATTATTATTATTATTATTATTATTATTATTATTATTATTATTATTATTATTATTGGGAAGGTGGTATAGGCTGTCCACCTGTCACAAAAGCTACTGCACTTGCATCGTTTTGTATCTTGAACAACTGGTACAACAGGGCGGAGACATGACCTAAGGGAATCAACGATTCACCTGCATGCATATCTTTCTCACTCCATTTCACAAGGTCCACACCCGAATTTGATTCTACTTCCTGTGACGCAACAAATCTTCAAAACAATACACGTGTTGATCATCAGTCGCAACAATAGTAGTTCAGACCAAAAAAAATCAGGCCATGAAACCTCAGATCGCATCTAATGACGGATATGGATTCCGCGACAAAAATGATTCACTCTGCATGGTTGATCAAGTCATGTAGTATTCTGCGTAGGAGTCTCCTTTCCCTACTAACGGTACGTGGGAGAAACCACTTTTTACTGCGAGGCAACAGCGTGTACGTGGCCCTGGCCATATGATCAGGTGAACAGTTAGTTGGCTCCTCCGTCTGAAACTTTGGCAACCTGGCCGGTACTGTTAGCGTGAAAACTTAACCCGGCTTTGGTAGTACTTGTGTTCAGCCACGTGTTTTTTTAAGTCCTTGCTCTCCATGTGTCAGGGTTGTATTGTCATTGGGGGGAAAAATGGCTGCTCCTAAGAGGGGAAGTTGAAACATTTCAAGGTTTTTGATTTTTTTTATTTTCAAAAGAATTCCAGCGGACCCTTTTCGGAAGGACTTCAAGGTCCCGGCAATGACCTTCAGAAAGGTGTGCATCTGTAGCTCAAAAATGGAGCACTTACAGCACCAGAACAGACAGCTCGACATTTAAAAAAATACGACATGCCTTGTTCCGAGGACGACCCGGTATCACACTCTTAATGTGTTATGTACTCAGTCAGTGTGGCATACTGGTTATACTTGGATTCATTTGGCCTAACGTTATTATGGCAAGGTGTGTCCAAAATACAGTTCCTCTTGTCATATATTTGAGTACTTCGTGTCATGTGGTTTATATGTGGTTCCAGTGGCTGAATCGGGCGAAGGTACAGCTTTTTAAAAATTGGTACTCTACCGGGTACTGCTATTTGGGGGGGGGGGGGATGCATGACCTTCGGGACATATATTTTAATAATAATAATAATAATAATAATAATAATAATAATAATAATAATAATAATAATAATAATAATAATTCATACCCCGTTATCAGCCATCGGCTCTTTAGGGGGGAAGTTTGTTTTACCTGGAACTCCTTGCTTTTTCATTTTACTGTGCTCTTTGGGATATGATAGGGACGGAAGGAAGCGGCTGTGGCCTATTAATTACGGAAGCAACTCCGGAATCTTCCTGGAAGGACCGTGGGAAACCCCAGAAAACCACGGTCAGAGTTGCCGGCCCCGGGATTTGATCCCAGGACCTTCCGATTAGCAGTCGAACACCATATCCCCTCCTCCAAACTGCTTCGGTATGACATAATATGTCATACCGAAGTAGTTTGGATATATATGATATATTTTAATCAGGGCACAGACAACAAAGTGTGGCATATCGCTACTGGAACTTGTGATATCGTATCTCACTGCCAATATTTACCTCCATTCTATTCTATTGGACATAAGGTCCCATTTTTTCTAACGAATACGTCTGCCAGTTTCGGTGCAACAATCAACACTGCAATTACAATTACACCATAGTCTTCCAATATGGGGCTAGCAATAATATTATGACAGGTCTGGACGCGGATCTGCCCGCATTAATTGTTAACAAGAGTTGAAGAGGCAATCGGGTTAGTGCAGCAGCCATTATTTTCATTTGTATGGCAAGTTTTTTCTCCCTCTTTTACCACCGGGTTTTTGTTCGTGTCTACACAACTAATCCTACTTGATCCGCTTTGTTGCTTTTGCTGATTGTGTTTTTGTGCGCTACTCTGTCCACAACTCTGTGTAGTTCGTAAATCAAAATTAGTTGGCCTCATAAATTACACGACCAATGAGGCCGTAAATCAATTTGTTGAATTTTTCCCCACCCAAAAATTACACTTATCCCTCTCTCGATTAAATGCAAGGCCTATTACGAAAGAATTCTAAGCATCTCTGGCTTGGTGCCAGTCATGTCGGTGACCCCTTGACTATAAAAATTAATTTACCCCGCCGGTGTAAAAACCCACGCATACATGCAAAAGAGTATAGGGGTAAGGAGAGATTTTGCAAACTCATCCTGTCAACACCCAGGTAAAGTAAAAAAAGGGGTGGCTCTTATTAATTACACACGGAAGCACTGGTAAGTGGGTGGCCATGACAGAGAGATGCACTTGGGAAATAACCGTGGTATAATCACGTGTCCTTGAGCAAGGTTTCCGAATTCTTAGCGAACGTGGCAAATTCATACGCCCCATGAGATAACTCTACTCAACAGGGGTTCCGACAGCATCAAAATAAGGATCCGATACAAAGATAGATAGTCCTCGCTGTTCTCATTCAAAATTATTATTATTATTATTATTATTATTATTATTATTATTATTATTATTATTATTATTATTATTATTGTACTCAGGAGATGACTGCCAATATTGGTTATTATGGCCCAGTCCAGGTCAGAGAGTGGATATTTTTTTAAAAGTCTAAGCGACGTACAGTTACAAGTTACCACGTGTTACATCCCAGAAATATTTAAGATCAGATAGTAGAAGTTACTACATAAAAAGACAGAATGATGTGCCTGGGGAACTCGTACGTCCGAGTGACGCAAAAACCTTGACGTTATGGTGTGCCAAATATTTTTTAATATAATTCTTCTATAAACTTGTTACTTCCAGTAACCCACATTATAGGAGGATAAGATATAACCCAATAATGTACTGTCAATCAAGGTTACAAAGGAGTGGAAATCCTGAGGCTATCGCAGCCTGTTTCTCATGCAATCGGATCACGCCAATTAGTTTTATGAGTAGGACCTACGATTTGAAGATTGTTTCCCGTCGTTATGTGAACCAATAAGCACCCGGTTTGTCAACTTTATTTGCTGCCAAACGGATGGCAGGTCTCGCTATTTACAACAATACCTTTTAACGCTCCATTTGTACCAAGGGCAATAAAGGTACGTGAACTGTAATCGAGGACTGTAAAGAGGGCATCTTTTTGTCGCCTATCATCAAACCTTACGTAATACTCTACACCATAAGAATACCAAATAGCTTACACGTTAAAAATATAACGCTATATGGTGCGTATGAGGTGTTTACATACTAGAAACTCATGCAACTGACAATATATTACCTGTAAGCAAACTGGCGGCAAAATTCGACGACCCTCCTGATTGCGACTCGGATATTCTGGCCTGGACAGCCACAAGCACCAAGAGGCAAAATGCCCTCATGTTGTCCTGTCACACACCCTTATGTCGGGTTTGGCACTGACGAACCACTCTCCCGACCACTCTCCACGTGTGTGTACCGCAAAGAAGCAGCTCTCTTTTGGCCGCTCCAACCCAACAACTACCTCTAGAGACCCTTGGTCCACCCCGTGGTGACGTCATGCGCCATCAACAGCTAGAGGGAGGGACGCACCATTTCGGCATTTTTTTTTTTTCTTCTTCCGTAATTCTTCTTCCGCTCCCTCTGAGACAATAGCCCAGAGGGGGGTGGTATGCACGATTTAGGTTCAATGGTGGCTCCAAATTATTCCAGGAAATTGTTGCTTTGGATTTATCGTCGCGAGGTTTTCTAACGGAAAGCGGGAGTTTGGAATTCGACACGTACAATAGGTCACAGACCGTGAGAAACTGTATAGTGTGACAGAAAGAGGGTGTCATATATGAAAATTATTCAACTTATGAGACAAATGCTAATATATGACCTAGACAAGTTGATTGTCAGGGAGATTGGTGTCAAGAATTTATTTAGGAAAAGGCTGGATAGATAGAACCAATCATATAAATGGTGATTCTTGATAAATTTGAGGTGGCTTGTAGCTGACGTCAAGAAGGGGTAACTGACCTTAATTTTAACGCGGATTGCAACTTATTTTTCCTGGAAATGGGACCGGATCGTCATTCATGGAAATATGAAGACGCCTCCAACATTCTAAGTAATATTCCCGATATAGGCTATTGCGTCATCAAACACTATCAAGATTGCAATAAAGTGAGAGTCAAGTGAACAAATGTGGTCATTAATCACACAGCTGGAAGACCTTTTTGGAATGCTATTCTACTCCCAGTGTTCCGTTACAAGAGGCTTCTGATTTCGGATGTGGACGGCATTCCAAAAATATTGACCCATTGTATCCAGGGGCTTCCTGCCGAAATCTTACGGAAATGTCAATGCAGACATCTAACAGTTACACATAACCGAAATCTAACATCCAGATCCTACATTCCTAAAATAAGTGTACTCTTCGAGAATTATTTTCTGAAGTAGTTATGTACAGTTTCTCCAGCATAGCACCATGTCCTTATCTTAGAAAAAATTCAGTATGACTTGAAGAAAATAGCCAGATAATTAAAAATATGCTTCATCAATAATTAAGTTGCAGAAAATATGTATTTTAATGCGAAAAAAATATCACCCCTAAAACCAAGTGAATTGAGGATGGGGCAAAAATATGAACACGTTGAGCCTAATTTATAAACACACAATAACAAAGTGGCGGAAGTAATTTTAATAGCAATATTGCATCGTATTTGGAATGGTTAAAATTGAGTTATGCTTTTAGAAATAATGTTTCAAACTAAGCGCCAAAAATGATGACCCAGCTTCTTTACAGTTACAAAGTTTTCCGCCAGGTGACGGCAAATTACGCTTGGAAGTCATTCCAGCCTTGAATGTGGCTCTACAAGTTGCAAAGACAGTGGCGAACCCTGTGTCACCGAAGAAAATTACGTCTTAGTGGAAGCATAATATATTAACATAATTATTATGATCGACAGGATTTGGTTATTCAAGTGGAATTCACAATGAAGGAAATATGAGTTAGCAGCTTCATTGAAAAAGAGAAAAAACTAGAAAATATGAGCAAATACGTAAATAGCATATTTGCGTATTGTGAATCGTTAGAAAGCATGTCAATATACAGGGTCGGAAATTTAATCTACCGTCGCTTTGGGAAATGATATATGGGTTCTAGGCGATCACTTTGACTATATGCAACATGGGTCTCCGACGCATAGTTACGGAGATAATGTCCTCCAAGCACAAGGTATAAAAATATCCTGGCACGTATGCGTCCCTCCACGCGACCTTACATTTTTCATTTAAATTGAAGGTGTTACCATGTTATTTAATTTAAATTTACGATCCTGTTAGGTGTAGCGGGGAATGGACTAGGCGATTGAAGTATCGTAAGCAGTATACGATACCTATAACCTAGGATAATGCACTTTTTATTTAATGCTAGTTATCTCGGTAACTATGCGTTGGAGACCCATGTTGCATATACTCAGTGATAATCCTTGGGTAGTGCTTTACCCCTACTGGGGTTTCTCGCACGGACCTTTATTGTACCGGTGTTGTTTCTTTGTACTGTACATAGTATTATACATTGGAACCATAGTTTTTGAAACGCCCGGACCCACGGGCAGGGTGACAGGATGGGATGTGCAAAGTGCAGTGCAATGTCGTTGTTGCGGTCAGTTTGTGAACTCCCCCGGGTGGTTTGTCTTAACGGAGATACCACCCGAGACGAAGCCAGAGATGACCCGAACTCTGCACGAGATGAAGGGGGGAACGCCGAGCTTGGATCGAACCGCAGCGCCACTCCGCCTCCCTTCAATTTCCGAACCCTGTATACTGTATATCGGTGGGCTACTGTAAGTTATAATAAATCCTTTTTTTGTGGCCAAAATGGAAATGACACTATTTATACATCCTGCAACACTTCGGCTATCAGCTTCACTCACGACACTCACTCTGACCAACTCTGAAAGTCAGTTTAAATTTTGTAAATAAAAGGAGTGGGCCTATAATTGTCTCTCATGGTTTTGAAAGTAAAAGTAATGAATCTGAATGAAAACATCACACTCAGAACTATCAGATTCACACTTTGGTTCAAATATTGTGTTAAGCATTATGTAATATTGCGCTTTACTGTACCTCCTAATGGTCAGGAGAGGTTAGAGAAATGAATAGGGCATACCTTAGCTTAGAGCATTTTAAATTAAAAATTATTATCCCCAAGGATATAGCACGATATTCAATCTTCTAACCATCTCATCTCGAAATTGTGCCAATTCATACTGACGCTCTGCAATTCAGGTCTTCAAAATAATGCAGGAATTCCTTAGACGAAGCTGTTCGTTAACACCAGTTGGCAGGATGCGTAGTCTACCAATGAAAACAAGGCATTGAAAAGGCGAACATGGTCAATACATCACAAAATTATAGTGCCATTGTAGGTTGGGTTTAACATTAATCGTCGGCATGAATAATAATTCCATAAGTAAATGACACACCCGCAAACCCACATATGCAAGATATTGTTTCTGAAGGCCATGTTAGGTGTGGGTTAAGTTAAACCCAGGGAGGGAACTCTGTTGTCGATCTACAACTTCCGAACTTCTTCTTCCTACGCATTAAAGCATTCGGCAAGAATAACGGGAGAAGCTCTTACACCGCGTGTAGCCAATTCGATTCAATCAGACAGGTAGATGTGGCCATGTGACTACACAGCTCCCAAACGGAACCCTTCAATTATTATTACTATTTTTATGCAATGCAATACTGCGCTTCAAATTATACAAATATATTGTTTTTATTTGCTTATTTATTTATGGCACTTCGCAAGGTCGTTCACAAGTCATTGCTTTGCCATTGTTTAGAATCAGCTTGCACAATTCCTCTGACACTGGATATATAATTTTCTCCCGAAGTCATAAAATTGGGTCTCCATGACAAGAGCACCGCCACCTATAGCCCACATTCCTCCGAAAGGCAAGCAGGAGGCCTGAACTGGGCAGCTGAAAGGCCAACGCCCCGGCTATTCACCAAACCGGAGGGTCAACTGCCCTCATGGTCAACATTTCTTTAGACAGTTCAAGGTTTCCCTACACGCCCCTAACACACGGCAACTGTTGTTTGCCACTTCAGTTTGGCGGTATTCCGGGAGCTACAGCTCTCGCAATCTTCTTGGTCTCTCGTGGGGATCCACGCCATCCCTGTAAGTTCCACTAGTATATTTTCTTATTCATCTCAGTACCAAACTCCGTCAAAGGATAACAATTTTAGATGCCATTCTACTAGGTATTTACTTCGAGAATAAAATTGAAATCACTGATTAGACTCGGTATTGCAGTATACAGTAGGTTAGGTAAGGCATGACTAGATTTGAAATTCAGTGCATGGGGCATTCGCACACTCGCGAAATCGTCCCCCAGTCTGACAATCTGCCTCGATCTGTGCGATGGCCACTTGAGAGCATGGTCACCCTAATGATTTCGCACAAATCGGGGCAAATTATTGTTATACAACTATGTGTCACTTGCTTGTAAAGGTTGACCAGATTTCCAAGCCCCAAATTCGGGACATTGACAAAATATTCCCACCGAAAACACTGTGGATGCCACAGTGACTTGTTCCTGGAGATCTTCTGGGATTCTTCCACGAAAGAGCCGGAATCAAATGCAGTGTGGTTCGTTTTCTTCAATTTAAACAGTTGGATATAATAAGAACATTATAGTGTACATAAAAAGCCCAAAATATTGAGAAAAATAAATATATTAGGCGAAAACCCGGTTTTTCCCAAAAATGGTGTTGGGGGGGGGGGGGAGACTGTTTTTTTCGGGTTATTTTTTTATAAAACTGCTACTAACCCTGCCCAAACCGTGACAATTTGGCCGAATCCGGGACAAATGGGCGTCCTGAATGACCCTCGAAAAAATCCGGGGAAAATGGTAAAAATTCGGGACGTCTGGTCATCTTAGCCAGAGAAAAATCCCCGAGTCGTATAGAATTATTTCTCAAAGAGTTTACATGGGATTTCTGCATTTACCAGTGAGAATAATAGAGAATATTGTAGGTTAGGCCACTCGACTACCACGCGCGAGGGGTTGCGGGGTAGCATAACAAGTAGAATATTTTCTATCATTCACATGGGGAGGCTATCAAAAACTTCATTGTCTTCTCACTCCGTAATGATGCCTCCCAGCCAAAGAACCATAAAAATGTCATCGCCCTAACTACTCATAATGAGTAAGTAGTTATCCTGTAGAAGTGCTTATATTGACCAGTGACGAAGCCAATGAAGCTCCTTCCCCAGATTCCATCATAATTAACTTATATTTTGGGGAAGATGGTCACAATACATTATGCAGTAATTTGTACGTACATCTCCCATTACATCAACGTCATACAGCCTTTGAAAATCGTATGGCTCATATACTGTACACTCCGTACAATCTATCTGCTATCATAAATACTTCCGCATGTATCTCGAAAACTAGGTTATTCGAATGTTGACACGATTGGACTGTAGTATAGAGTGCCGTGTAAATACTGTAAACGTGATATGGTAGGTGTTATATGGTTTCTCTGAGAGGTAAACTTTAGCAAACAGATTATTGTTTTTCGCAATCATAATCTTATGGCTTCCGGCAAATAGCACAAAGCGAAGCCTTATTGGCAAGAACCGGCTATAATTCCAGCCGTCTGTCGAAGCAACTTTTTCCCCCTCCTCGGAGTAGTTTTTCTCGAATATCAGGGTGGGCTTGTAGCTTATGAGTACTTTATGCATTACGGATGTGGAATAATTGCGACTGTAGATTAATCAGACTAAATTATATTGCAGATTTTATCCCCCTTTTCCAGATTTACCATTACATTTAATCAAATGAAAGTTTTGTTATAAAAGTGAAACAGATCGGATTTGAAAGAAACAATGGTGTCTTCGTGTATAGGAAATGATTTTACATGTGGCTTCTTCGTCTCTCTCACGCTCTACGAGTTTCGAACGAGCAAAGATGAAAATTGCGACGTAGATATGTTACACACAAGCGTGTGTCCAATCAATCTTTGCATCTATCACTTTTCTAGCGCAAAAAGCAATTGGCGTACGGTAGAAAAGGCAGCAGGCATAACCTTGACTCGATTGGGCGTGACAAAATGATCCAGTGTGTAGCCTACGCCGGTAAAGGTTTTACAAGGACATGATTCTTAACCCTTTTCTTTCCGAACACTAAGAAGAGCAGTTTTAGTCACTTGAGTAGTATATGAAAACTGGAGCCTTGCTAGGTGATCACCTGCTCCGGGAAGTGAAACAGTGGTTTCTCGTCTGGGACCACGTTGCGCAACCATGTGCTGACCAAGAGGTGACTGACTTGATGACTAGCACATTCCAAAGTAGGAACCATCACTGTATGCAACTATGCAAGCAACAGGACGGTTCCCTATAAATAGACTTGGCCCAGCCCTGCAACAATATGAATATACTGCAAACCCACAGATCTGACCTGAGTTATTGAGTATGTCAAAATGCGATCAAATATGATGCCGGTGTATATATAGCCACGAGGCTATGATTTCATAGAAATTGCATTTTTTTCTAACCGGATACAAAAGGTCATAGGTGACTGATCAGATCCGGATTTGATGGGCAAGATGGGGATTCCCTTTGTTGGTGTAATCAATTTTTATGTAACGACTGTCGTGTGATCAGTTAAAGAGCGTGCACACACACGTAAGCAAAAACGAGAGGGGAGTGCAGGGGGTGGGAAGGAGATGGTAGTGCATTCACCCGTGTCTTGGAGGCCTGCCTGTTGGTTTAGCTTCGGCGGCAAGGTCGTCCAAGGAAGCAGAAGGGCCCGAGTAGTCGCAGGTGCCACAGGTGGGAACCGTTACCTTCTTTGGCCTGCACTTTGGCCAACTCTTAGCTGTCTTTCTGTCGGTCTCTGACACCCGCGTAAGATATTATCCCCTTTTTTTCTATACATATATCACCACCTTGGCAGGTGCGAGTTCACTCATTTTTTTCTTTGTCTGTGCTTTTGGTTAAGGTTTTTTTTAACATTTGTGTTTGACCATGTCTTGTACCAGCTGTTTTTTTTGTAACAGGCCAAAAGGTTCTCTAGCTAACTAACTCGCAACATATTAACAGGGATGAAACTGTCAAAGTTGTCTAGTAGAATAATAATGATAATAATAATAAATAATAATAGTTTTATTAACCTGCAAGGCTTTGTGGGCCCTTGTGCAGGGAGAAAGCACTCTGTACAATTGTAAGTAGAATAATAATCGGTATAATGATTTGATAGATATTCTGTCTGTATGTAGGCTGGACCTATATTTTAAATGGTTTGTGAATGACAAATTGGACCTGGAAAGCGAATATTCAATGCCACAGGATCCGACCACTTTCGGTTTCGGCTGATATTGTGTGTCCACATCGCTATATTAATTGATTATCATTAAATGCAATAAAAACTATCGTTCGTAGTAAGAGTAACTTCTTGAGAGATTTACTGAGTAAAAATATTGCGAATATTGTTTGAAACAGTCACTGATGTTTCATCATACAATTATTTTTGACAGCAAGATCAAATTCTGCCACATTTGTAACGACTTTCAAGTATGTAATTTGACAGATAATTTTCAAATATTTCATATTAAATCTTAGTTTATTAATAGTTTAATCACTATTTTATTATAATTATGTGGACACGCCGAAATAAACAACCTGCTTATTTAGGCCTACATAATATGATCATACATATACTGCATAAATAACCATCTCCTAGTGGAGCAAATCTTATTCTACAATGAACTAATAATTCGCGAAATATACACCGGTACACGTGACTGAAATGTTCAAGTGACAATTTTTAATATTCCCAGCTTCAATTAGTGAATATTTGTACGTATTAGTGCCTGCCTCGTTACGATTCTCATGTTTCCGGAAACATGATCATGACAATATTATTCCACGTGGCTCAATACTATTGTTAAATGAAGCTTTGTGTGAGTAATATTTTTAATATCACAAAACTACCAGTGTAACTCTTGAAATAAAGTAACTTCTTTTCTCATCAGCCCCCGCAAATTATCATAAGGTAGGCCATTAATTTGACTTTTGTTTATCCCTCAATGGTGTGCAGCTATATTTAAAAAGGTATTTTTAAGTGAGGTATTGGATAACGTAATGCTATAGCGTATTTTTCCTGTATGTTACGCGACAAGTTACTCTAATGATAATACCTATATGGTCTATCTGGGACATTTACATAAATTAACTTATTTTGCATCAGGATACTGCCTCATTGGCATCAAGTAATTATTGACTCTACCTGTTAAGCCTAAGTTTATTTTAAATAACAAACTATAAAAAGTTAGTGACATATACTGTGTAATTGTCTGCTTAGAATAAATTTAATGCTGAGTACAAATATATTTTTTATTTTTTTACATATAAATTGTGCACAAGTACCAGTTTGACTTAAAGCCCTTGCGATTATAAGTTACGTATTGTTTGTGCCGTATATTACGCAGTAGTATACATGATTATTGTTAGACTTCAATGCCAAGTGAAAATATCTAAGCTGCATTGGGACATTCTTAAATGTCAAGGGCAAAACCTTGTCTCTTTTCAACTGAAGCAAAAAGGTATCAATGGGAGTTTATATCACCCTAAGACGGTATTGCACTGGTATAAACTTTATTGTCACCAACCTTATAGGCGTATGAATCTGCAGATGTCCCCAATTAAGTTACTGATATAACAGGAAAATCCCCAGAAGGTGCTATTAAAATGGCGTTCACCCTGATATACCTACAATTAACTGAAGTAGCTACAAGCTATATATTAATCAATGACAATTACAAGACCTTGATTGAAAAAAAGAGCTGCTTCCATCCCGTCTAAGGATCACCTTAGCTTTAAAAGCTTTTCAAAGAATGCAACTTAACGAGTGAGAAGTATGCGGAAGGAACACTGCTTTTGACTTGCTTATTACGTTTCCCACGTGTTTAAACTACATGCACGCTGTATACAGCCACATTGAAAGGGGTACCGCAAGGAAAACGTCGGTGTTAAGAAAAAAAAGGACAGGCGACCTTCACATGTCTCAGCCACCTCTCAAACTTAACCCCGACAAGGTGCCTAATATTGTTGCTGGATTTGTACCGTTCGGTAGTAATGAGTATGGTTGGCATTGTTCGTTTCGAGCTTCATAAAAAATTCCGAAGGAAAAAAAAGAGCACCAGGTTTGTAACGGAACAGAACAATAGCAGGAATAGCGTCTCAACGTCTAAAAGAAGCATGCATTTCCATGTCCTCTTCGTGCATAATCATTCTAACCTTTTCCAGCTCAGCAGAAACATCGCAAGAACCATGTGGAAATCGGCACATAGAGTGAATTGGGAAGTGATCGTCATCATATACTCAAGCGCCATTCTTGCTTGCCTGGCGGCAGCCCTCCCCATTGTTGATCGAGGTGAGAATATTCCCTGTGAAATAATCTACACAATAATGTATTTATAAAGGAAGCCTCCTGTTCTATCGTGTATCAAGTTCCTACTTTACATATTAAATTAAAACTAACTCTGAATGTTGCTTTACCATAGTATAACTTGTAGTAGGCATATAAATTGGTCGAGCAAGGAATGCAGACAACTGTTCTTACTAACACTGATGTCATAGGTGGACATGGGCAAGCAGTAAATTGTCTCCTCTTGCTACCGGGATCACCAAAAAGGTCACATGTCTGTAGAGGAAATCACGTCCATTTATTCCCCAGCCTCCCCCCCCCTCCCCCCGCCATTGTCTCGTCCCAATAGCACTTCGACTGTATCGTTCCAACTATACTTTCAAAGGTCCTTGTACTCTTTCTACAGAAATCTTTGTAAAAAGTACACTAGCAAAAAAGTTGTAAACTCTGAATCGTGGACAATACTGGGTAGTATCGTCACATCCTTCTCCAATCTTATCCGCTGCAAATCCACCAGGAGATTCTGCGATTAACATTGCTGGTAAAGGTGAAGTCAAGTCAGCTTGCTTCCTGCAGTTTAGGGTATTTCTAACTATCGTCCTTTCAACAGCTAAAAAAAATAGAAAATCAGGCGTGTGACATGACGGGTGGCGCTAGACCTATTGTTCTTTTTTGATCTATCGGTGTTGCATTTCGGCAGGAAATGTGGCAGGTTTGTTCAGATTTGTTCCACCCGATGAAGCAACCAGCCTGCTACTTTTGTCACTTGTGCGTCATTAAGGTACACCTGAGAAGCTTATAAAAAATCACGTTCACTTGGAATACCCATCTGACCAATAGCTGAGAAGGCTAGCGTGTTGTCTGACAAAAGACAATGGGCCCTGCATTAAGTTCTTCCAGGTCCTTGCCACTTGCATGATTCTAGTCTTGAAAGATGGCCGACAGCTGCACTTTCCGTGCAATTGACCCTCGTTATACTGTAGCAATTAATATGATTAGCATATGTAATCCCCTCATTCTCCACCTGCATATTTTTTCAAGTAAAACTGCAATAATGACTCTCACCGCCGAACTTGTAATAGCATTCGTGTACTGCATAATAATACACTTTATTGAGGGTTTTTTCATCCACAGTTCGGAATTTATTGCCATGTTGACCAGTTGAAACAACCCTAGTAGCTCAGTGGTAGAGCACACAACCCTTATTGGGGCAGTGTGGTCCCGGGTTCGATTCCCGGCTAGGGTATCGACTTGTGTTTTGATGCGATGCTTGTAGTCTCCATTACTGAAACACGTAGACTAATATCCTACACAGTAAATCGTTGTCTTGTTGAATAAATTTTTAATTGCAGGTGTCTTCGTTATCACCGGGGTCAAGACATGCAGGAAGCGTCAAGGCTATTGTGTCCTTGGGTTCAACTGCTCCGCCGATCCAGAATTTGTCCCTGATGACGAAGGGGGCCACTGCGACGGCCTACGTAATGCCTTCAAGCCTTCCGTGCACTTCAGTTGTTGTCAGTACATTCCAATCTCCAACGACACTGCTTCAACAACGACCAGTCAACCAGAAAGCTCGACTGTGCCCCAAGGAACCACTTCTAGTGTTACTAGTACCCATGCTGCCACTTCAAGAATAACTACTACTTCCTCCAAGCTCTCTCCAACAACCCCTGCTGCCTCCTTACCAACTGTTAAGCCAGCCGTACTGCAAGACTCTAACGCAAAAACAGCTGTTAAACATGATTCACAAGCAGTGAGCCAAAAAGAAAGTGCTTCCAAAATAGAATCTGCTGAGAAAAGACCAGTGGCTGATGATGACAGCAGTTCTGAGGAGGATGACGAGGAAGTGAGTGCTGAAAGTACGGAAGACAGGGGTAAAAATAAAGTTAAAAATAACGCACAAGAAAGTCAGGAAGTAAGCAAAGAGCAAGATTCGGTTGCTAAACCAATTGAAAGCGATGAAGATTCTGCTGAAGGGAGCGAGTCAGAAGAAGATGACTCTGGAGACTCGGATGCCAGCGACGAGGATGAAATTTCGGTTGGCGTTTCAAAGGGAAAAAATCCTCACGAGTTACATAATGAGACATCGGACGAAGATGACAGCAGCAATGAAGAAGAAGAAGTCACGCCACCATCGACGAAGGAACCAGAAATCCAAAAACAAACTGTCCTTCCCAGTACAACACCATCACTGAGCCCACTGCATTCAGCATCTACTCCCCAAATTGCACAGCTTACTCCCAATCAATCAGTGGTCATTCTGGAAGAATCTACAGCCACAGAGACATACGTTAAGGAGCATATAACAGTCCAGTTGGGTTCCTTGCAGATTGTGCTGTCCGACGAAAGCCTAGACGCGCTGGAGAAACTATCCAATTCTAAAACTTCGCCTTCGCCACCGCTGGACAAGCAAACAAGCCATTACACGTCGACATCAACAACACCGGTGGCGAAAACTGATCCGGTTTCAGACAAAGAAGTTGTGAACATACCTGAGACTACAACGATACCATCAGAAATTGAAGAAACGACAACGGATAGTCCTGGTCACCCTACGACAGCCGTGATGGAGTCCAATGATATATCGGATGAGGAAGCCTTGTACGATGACATCGTTCAAGTGAAAGAGGACGACAAAAGTGAAGAACAAACGACGACAGAAGCATCCGTATCTGCGACAGAACCACAGATTGCACATGATGAAACACCAGATTTAGACACTGTGACTGAAGAAGATATTATTATTTTTGAGAAGTCCGACAGTGTTACTGATGAACAAATACCAATTTCCGAAAATACAGCCACAGAATCTTCGACTAACGCAGAAATGTCTGAAAGATCTGAACCAGATCCAGTGACCGAGTCGCAAACACCTGTATCTGAAAAGTTTGGCACAACATTTGAAACCAATGAACTAAGCTCGGACGAGGACATCGCCACAACAGAAGAGGTCTTGGCCGTAAGCAAAGATACAACTGCTTCCACAGCAACTATTGACTCGGAGAATGGAACCCCTTCCAACGTTACGGCAGAACTCGAATCCACATCTCCACCACCAACTTCAGAAAAGTCTTCCTCAACCACTGTCAACGTCAAGGAAGTTACAACCGACAACCAGGACATTCTGATGGAGGCCATCACAGCCGATCCTTTAGACAACATACTCTTACCCTCTACATGCGGGAGAAGAGGAAGCCCCTTCTCAAACAACAATAGAGACCCTCTGCAAAGGTTCGACGAAGGTGACGAAAAAATCAGCAGCACGTCCATCTGGTGCTGGATCGCCGCTTTCGTCGAAGTGGACAGCGAACCCGGAGGTCGAATTAGTCGTAGCACATACCTGTGCGCCGGAGCACTGGTGGAAACTGACCTCGTGATTACTACTGCCAGTTGTATTGAGAGGTAAGTTCAGAGAACAATGATGCTCAATGTGTCAGGTTCAAGGGCGTCTCGGTGCTGCTTCTTCAGCCCTTGACATCGCTAACCTTACAAGAAATGGAGCTTAAAGATACAAGCGCATGGCTCTGCCCTTGGACCCAATTCCCAGGGCTGTATCCTGAATAAGATGCAACCATCAACGCAGAACATGGTAGAATTATTTTAGATTGCAGTTAATACGAGACACTATGTATCAGCATAACCTGAGGCATAGACTACCTAATAATAATGGTAACATTAAAATGTGTTTACAGTATAGTGCTGCAATTGCTGAGGCATTATTCGAGTGAGATACACTTTTCATGGTTTCAACATTTAACTAATTAATTTTTTCCAGGTTGTTTTCAAGACGGTTAGACCAAGTACGAGCTGTTTTTGGAAACTCTAACGTAAGACTACACGTACCACAATCAGCACAGTATCACCCCATTAAGGAAACAGTGGTTCACGAGGACTACCAAATCAGTGCCACATTACATTCTAACGACATTGGTAAGCACACTTTTAGGAGTTCTAACACGTCATCTTCATGCTAATTGAGTGGCTGAGAAGCAGAGTGGTTCATGACGAAAAAGTTAGTTTTGAGATATATGCATTCAAAGTTCTAGGCTTGCCTTGCAGCCATAGTAAAAGTAAGTCATATTAACTTAATAATTTGATTGCAAATATTACAAACGTCTTTAGGCCAAGTTACAAAACAGAGTTGGGCATGGGGAATGCCATGCAAGCGACAACTCAAAATGGCCGAATTTCGACATGAACCACTTTGCTTCTCAGCCACTCAATTATATCTAGCTTACATGGACGGACATAACGCAATGCAGCACATTAATTTGTTACAAACTCTCAAAATAAATACCGCACCAATTGGGACATGTCTGCACGAATGGTGACTGAATTGCAATTGACGAATATTTTAAAATTTAACATTTTGTGTTGAATGGCCAAAAATCGAGACCGTGGTAGGTGGTCGTCCTCCCTTTTTACTGTGCATTAATTGGTGTTTAGTTGTTAAATATGAGAGCAGGGAGTGCGCAAAAAGATCGTAAAATTTTACAACCACTCTTTCATTTAGTAATAATTACTAATTATTTTATTAAGTTATTATTATTTACTCACAAATCTGGTAAAAAAAACCTAAAAATGTTTAATTAAAGGGCGCGTTGTGCCAATTGTTGCTGAAGTAAGCAGTAGTTAATCGATTAAGGAGGACGAAACTAGGGCAGGGTGTGTAAAAGCAACTTAAGAAAATCATCATCATCTGATCACAGTTTTTCTTTCCATGCCCTAGGTCTGGTGAAATTGCAAGAACCTGTACAACTCTCCAACACGGTATGCATGCTATGTCTTCCGCCGGCGACAAGAGCAGAAGACGCTGCCCCACAAAGTTGCACTGTCGTTGGTTACAGTCATCCAGAAGACGTCAACGCTTTTGGATTCACACGATCTGGTAAAAATATACTTTACATTATTGCTTGGCATTTGCCACGAAACACCCTGGAAGAGTCAGAGCATAATTATGTTTTTAGGTACTGATGCATAGTCTACTTTTAACATTTAGTCTACACCCCCTTGTTCCTTCATCACAGCTTATCGTTCTTGGATGGTGTCCTCCAGGGATCAGGCAACTTTCAGTTCCACTGAAATTCAATGGGACGTTGAATTCTGGATGCTAACGTTATATTTTGATAGGGAAGCACTTTATTTATTCGAAACATTTCTCCCGGACAGATGTGCAATATTAGAAAATCCTTCCAATTATATTGTACTATTACATATTAGTAGCCTATAATTTGAGAGCACTCTTGTGGCATGGGTTGAAAAAGCGCTATTATTGTTAGTAATCAAAATACCCGGCTATTAATTTCATCGCCTAGACATCAAAGTTTAAAATGATTATATGGCATAACAATAGTGTATTATCTTTCAGACGAATCTGAAGCTGACGGGTCTTTGTCAGGCCTTCTCCACGAAGCTGAACAGACGGTGCAGACAAGGTCCGAATGCAGGCAACGCCTTCGCAGTTACGTCGTCAATGAAACTGTTGCATCTCAAGCAGTTGACGAATTTCTTTGTGCTCAAGGACGAGAAGGAACCGAAACTTGCTTTGTAAGTGAAAATGACTAATCAGGTGTCGCATCAATTAGAATATTCACAAACTCGTCGTAATCCTTTACGACTCTGAATTATATCAACTTTATATGTCACCATAATATTTTAAATATTAATTTTGATCACACAAGACCAGCCAGGTCAAATTCAAAATTTTGTGATAGTGTAGGTGTGTGTAACCTTCAATTGCTCAAAATTGTCATTGTAATCATCCTTCACCCAGCATGGGAGCATATCTCACATCATTTCGTCATTACATTAGTAGAAACAGATGAGATACTACATGCAAAAGTGTTACGCTACCCAAGCACGTAATGTTCATTCATTGTTTACGCTCTCTGTTTCACCTCCCAAGTCTTTAGAAACTCATTTATAATATCGTTCATTCAGGAATTCCTGCCTTGGAATGAGTACATAGGTGAAACGTCCTCCAGTTTTTATGACATTCACCACGTTTTCTCGCCCTGATTTTTATTCTACCAATTCTAGGTCCCTGATGATCGGGGAAGTCCCATGGCCTGCTGGAAAAATGGATACTATCAGCTTACGGGCTTGTTCTCCTATGGTTTCCATTGCACCAGTCCACAACTACCATCCGTTTACGTCGACGTCAGCCGGCATGTACCTTGGATCAAGCTCAATTACCTACGCATGCTAGGATTCGTCGTTTGATTCCTTACAAAACAACAAAACAAAAAACTTTCGTTGCTCCCTATTTATTACTGTTTAGAAACAGAAACGCCGCCTGTAGCAATTATGAGAACATAATTCCACCTCCTCCCCCGTTACCAAAGAACACGAAACGTGTGCAGTGACCTAGTGTTCCGCTTATGATACCGGTGAGTGAGTGAGTGAATGAGTGAGAGAGAAAGAGAGAGAGAGTGCAATAATCCGATTTTTTAAATTATTTCAATGTCGCCACAAAAAAAATTGCTTATTATTGTAGTCGCAAAAAATACTCTTCCGGTGGTCTTACACATACGGAAAAATTATATACTTTGGGAATGATGGTTGTGACACATGATATTTATGTTTTAGAGCCTGACTGCCTCTTGCGCCGAAACGCTCGTTGTTAAACTGCCGTGACCAAGATGTGAATCGGTTACGCAAACGAGGAGCATTTTTATCGCAGCGCACATGGCAGTCTGTACTTGGGGCCATTTCAGTTTTCTGCTTTCAGGAAATACCATTTTTTAAAAAATAACGTACTTGACACTGTGCCTTGTTTAGTCATGAGTTTCCCCCCCCCCCCACTCTTTTCCCTGTGTTGTACATTCAGAAGACTGAATAAATGGCGAGGGAGACCTATATTATACAGTGTGTCGAAGGCAATAACATTTTGATGCGTGGATGGAATTGGTTTACAAATGAGCACAATGGAAGGAAATGATCAAAATAAGGCCAGCTAAATGGAGGAAATACAACAAAAGCCACATTTGCCACGTGTTTGACCCATATTTTCAGAACACTCCAAAAATTACATTCTCAATATTTCACAATTGGCGAGGGAGAGCCATTTATAGCGGGGATTAAATACAAATTAGTAATGACCATAGCAGAAGATTTGACAACATTTTCAACAAATTAAAAATTTATTTACAATTAGGAATAACGACCGTATCTCCGTGAATTTTCAGAAGCCCGACAGTACTTTTCACAGACATCTTCTAGTGAGGATATCCAGTCCGAACTGCTGATAAAGTGTATGCGACCGGCTGCGAAATGATTTACCGCTGTCTTGAGGCATGATATTATATTATGTTATTATATTGTACCGTACTCCCCGGTCACATCATAAGATTGAATGCGGTTGCGTGCACGGTACCTGGAATAATTACAATGATTTAAACAATTTTCAGATATTTCAGATACACTCTCATGTTATTGTTTACGTAACATTGCTAGAGTTGTGACTTCACCGATAATATAAATTGCACATGTGAGTGGGAAACACGTTCCCAAAGGGAGGGGACATTATGACATTTTATTACCGCAGTTTTCTAAACACAATATTTTGCATACTCTGACCTTGTCATCCACCAAGCCACGTACTTTTTGGGAGGCATATGTGTCATTATTGTTATAGCAATTTCGTAAAGAAAGAAATTAGCACCTGCTCTAGCCATCATGAAGACAACTGGAAAGTCGCTGGGGTTTTCCAGTCTGGTCTTTGACTTTTCAGCGCAACATCACACAAGGAAGGAAAGCTTTTGCAATCCAGGATTCATCGACCACCCTTCACATATTTTAGCAAGTGACAACCCACTGAAAATGGCTGCATTCTTCTAAAAATTATTTAAAGTTTACTACTCAAGAGATCCTTCACTCATGGTTTAAAATGGGCCATCTTTGTTATTATTTGTAGTCATCCAACCTGTTAACGCATTCCGAATATCTGATTTGCTATCATTTTTCACAGTACAATACGCAACGGAAAATGAAAAGGGATGCGAACAATTCCTTGACCCAGAACCTGAACCGACATCCGCCATCGTATTATACTTTCCCTCATGGACACGAAGAGGGAGAGTATGCATTTTACCTTCACCTCTTCCATCACTCCCTTAACATCATATAATTGGGTCCGTAAAAAAGTGGCATGTCCCACGTCTTCTCTCCGTATCCTTACATATGTCACTGACCTTTTTATATCTACAGATTGTTCCAATTAAAATACGCGCTTTAGTTAGATAGTATTTTGTCTCTAAGCTTATTTTTAAATCGTTAATATAGAGTAGTTGTTGCTTAGAGCGGTTATTTAAAGTATATGCTAATATTAGTCTAACTAAATAATCTATTTAAGCTCTGAATTTCAACTAACCGATTGGGAACGTCCCAGTGGAAAAATTTACCTCGTCAGTACAAATTAGCTTTTCAAAAGTAACGGCTCATAATAAGCAGTTTGTGCCAAATATTTACTAACTATAAACGGACAGTTAACTTGAACACCTGTATACTGTGCAACTGGTCTTCCTGTGACATACGCGGTAAAATTTATATAAATAAAGCCGTTTGTGATCTGTCTGTCTGTCCGCCTGTAGCGCCAAACGTCATTTGCCTGCCATCTGTGGTCTACTTCCTACACCTCCAACCTCTCCAGTCCTTCCGACCCGGACCCGGCCCTCTTAAAAGTGTCATGGCGGCTCTCTATGCGTGAAAATTTTGACGGAGCTACTGGTAGGTGTTTTCCCTTCATTCATTTCTTCCCGGGCAACGCCGGGTACCGCAGCTATAGTTAGTATAATAACCCAAGTAGGACTAATCGCCCTGGAAAATCCCATGAATATCTAAATATCCATTGGAGATTCAGTGGATATCTGGATATCCATGGGATTTTCCAGGGCGATTCGTGCTACTTGGGAAACTGACCCTGTCATTATACCGCATCACTATAAGCAATTAATTTTCATAATAAAGGCCAAGGCCTGTAGAGCTGCATATCAAAATTAATTATCGTAATTAATGAAATGAAACACCAAGTCCTTGCAGCACCAACACACGGATGACTGGAGGTATTCTGGGGCATTATCCGATGGGCGGGAGGAGTCTGTGATATTATACAGTATCATGCACCATGGTTATCCTGATATGTCAGATATGCAGTAATAAATAATGCTTGTCGGAAATGTGAAGGTAAAAAAGAAGAGCAGTGCTGAAATGTGGCCAGAATATTTTTTCCACCCATTTCCCCCAGAGCTGCGTCCGCTTTCTAATTCTGCAGGAATATTTTCACTTGATCCATTCAGCCATGTCATTATAGAGAAGTCTGGCCTCAAATTAATTTCTCCTTTTGGCTCATTTCCAATATCCTCATTTTCGGAAATTCATTCAGGTCAAGTGCACGTGGATCTTTTCAAATGTACTTTATGCAGGCGGTCGCAAACCTTGATTTGTAGCTATCAATAAGGTTATGTTTAGACCGGGCCAGGTATAGTGAATGAATGGTCTTGCAAAAACAACAGGCAAACTCCGTGAAAGATTTTGAACTCGATTAGGAATGGATTAGATTTGGTAGTACGGGCCACTTTCAACATCCTGGATCATCTCGTGTCACAGCTAGAAAGGCACGTTTGGGAAATACCCAATAGCTCTCCCAAGAAAAAGAAAACGAAACAATCATTATGCACTTCACTATTATACGTACTTCCGCTGAATTAGCAGAAAATATGAAAAAAAACCGTTATAAATAGCTCGTTTGTACCGTAAGAGTAATGATGAGTTAGTGACCGCAATATGAAATCAAGGCACCTTGCATTATTTACTAACGGACCTCCCTCTCCCTCTCGTTCTTCATTTCGGGTGGGGCTTTCCCAACACACAAGTTCGCATATCTAACCAAGTGAAAGTGGTCCAAGATCCCTTCCAAGAAAACAAACGAGCATTCGTCAGGAAGTCCCCAACACGTGTGCGTGGGTATTTGTTTCCCTACATTTTCAAATGCTATTATGCGATCAAGTTGGCCAAGGACTAGGAGGTGACAATTTGGGAAATTCATATTGCGTCACAACTGAAATCATACTTATGAATAAGTAATAGTAAAAAATAGTACGCATAACTTTCTGACCAAAATGTGACTATGATAGTTCTGCATTTCAGATTTTCATGTATACGCCACACTTAATCACCATAATTAGGCATTAGGTTTGAACCACATATGAAGAGCTTGCTCAACAAATGAAGTAACTTCAATGCACGGTTCACAATTCGACACGATAGGTTAAAAAGGTCCAGAAACTAGGACTGAAAGAGTACCAAACCAGGTCTGGTGCTTCACCATGCAGTACGACACGCTTTAAATAGTTCAGGTCAAAAACACTGGCCCATTTACACTGAGGTTATTGTGCCAATGCTACGTGAGGTGAAGGGGCTGCCGGTCTAGGTAAATATTGACGTTTGATTAGATCCGCACATGCTTCACACTCGTACATTATTTAGATACCATGTGAATAAATTCGGTTCAATTATCAGGCAAAATTTGTACAATTAATAATTTAATTAGTAGAAAAATTTGGGACTTTGCTTATTACCCTCAAAATGAACCTGTCAGCCCAGGGTAATCCCAAAAAGTGCGTCTCTCCTTACACTTGAAAAAAATGGAAGAGGGTGAAAATGTGGGTCAGGAAGAAGGGAAAGGAGAAGCTGAGGCGGACCACACTAACACTATCACTTGGCCTACTAAGCCTCCTCACTATGGTGGGTGGGGAAGTGGGTGAGGGGAGGGGCAATGGACATTTGGGGGGCTCGGTAGACTCGCATGGCACACACGAAAAGTGATAGCGGAAGACAAAACCCGGTGTCTGAGGAGAGCGCAGTGAAACGTGTACACATAGGTGACAGTGGTCCTTAGAAGATGAGGAACGTTGACCATTGGTGGTGTACGACTGTGTCTTGTGATATGAGTGTCGTGTATGCTCAGTAAGTGCACCCAACGCCCCTAGCACAATAATAACGAAAGGGCAAGTGCCAAGAGATGACTTCTGCTGGACGGAACTCAGGTCAGAAAAACACGCATACAAAAAAAACAAATTGAATTTACTAAATACTACAGTTTCTAGTCTAGAAACCATGACTAACTATGAGTGCACAGGAAAGTTACTCCCTCACAGAAAAAGTTTACCGGTCAAGGTGTGACATCCTGGTCATTAAGATAATTATTATCTGCGGTCCAGTAATTTTCCACATCGTTTGTGCATATTAGCAGCTGATCTTATTTTGGGTTTAAATATACAGTATACAATTAGGACTGTACGAATGTGTTCCGTTTGTTGACCTCCAATCGGAGTGGGCGTTTTCTCAAACATTTCTATTAGTGACTGATGTACTATCTGTCAATAAAAAGATTTAACCAGACGTATCCTGACGCTATGCAACCATCAGCACTACGGTGTTTTTCTCTCATAGTTTTTCCAGTAGTGTAGTACGGATGATTGTATACTGTATACTGTATAGCATCAAGATTGCCTGTCCGAAACTTTTTTTGGCAGATCAAGTACTCACTGTACTGTACATGCCATACACACGTCTGCCCTGTAGTGCATACTCGCTCTTTATTGGTGAATATAAAACAAACTATTCACCCGAATGTTACGAGGTAAGAGAAGTAGACTGGCTTACCAAATTCTTTGTAAACAATGATAGGCATTTTCTTCACAAATCTTTATTCTCATTATTGCATTTGAGTAGGCCTAATCAAAAGTGGGAAGAAGAAAGTGTGAGTTTCTTGGAAAAACTCGTTTTCGTGTAGAAGTCGACTGCAGGTACTGTGCCCGTAATTAGCGTGTATCAATGGGGATTTTCAATAGTATAAAAGTTTAGCTAAATATTCTGATAACACTTCCAGTTACTACTTGCTTCTAGTTGTCATATTTTTAAAATGCGATTAACTTATATCGCACGTAGTATCGGTCAAAAACAGTTTCCGCCAGATACGATATCCTGATGGTTCTTCGCAGCCATATGCTGTATACTTTATTTTGGGCGAGTTCTGCAGAGGCCAAAACTTTTTTGACAAGCAATACACATTTACGGATTGGATCCAAATGATGACAAACTATAAATAACTATATAATGTTTCAGCTTCACTAACACTCAGGTTTTGCCAAGTTCAGCTGTTAGACACCGTCTACAGAAAAAAAAATCAATTTATCTTAATATATAATTTAGTAAGTTTGTTTGTTCGCTATAGAAATCCAGAGGAGAATGCCGGCCCAGCCGCATACACCGCCTTAAACTAGCAATCCGGGGGTTACTTTTTGCGATGGATTTAACGCCGCATGTTTCAGCTTCCGACACTGAGCCCATCTCGCACAACCTTTTGAGGGATATCAAGTAGTCTATACAGTCATGTATAGATGAAGTACAGTACACATAGTACTATTATACGGCGTGTCAGTTATATGAAGTGTATTTCACTCTTACATACCCCAACCACTACCACCACAATACACCCGGGCAACACCGTGTGACCTGCTAGTATATTAATATTTTAAAATGCAACTTGCGTAATATAATCTAGAATAATACCGGTATGGGTTTTTGGGGCAATAACCTATCCAGTCATACAGTGTTGGTCATATATAGAGGCAACCGCCAGCGACTGGCTGTTGCCTCTATATTATGACCAACACTGTACAAACCTTGACTCAGAGAAAACTTTACAACTGAAATTGTAACTTATTACAATGGTGTAGAATTATGAACTTATTTGACTATCTCGTCCACTTAAATCACGGATAGTAAATAATTATAGCCTCTAGTTATCTACTTCGTCCACAAGGAAGGTCGGTTCGTATAACTCTGTGAGTCGGAGTGTTGGGAAAATCATACAGGTTTAATATATATTTTAGTTGTGTAAAGGCGTTAAGGGCGTCACTTGATGCGATCTTGGATGTATTTCCAGAATAATATACCGTACTGTATACATTTCAAAAAGTATATCTTTAACGTACCGGTATACATAGACATTACTTTCAAAATGCACTTCATTTTGTTAAAGAATTCACCAAAAACGCACTCGTAAAAAACGCGCCAAGTCTGTATATTCCTAATAATGTTCCTAATTCCTAATAAAAATGTTCAGATAAAAAATTCCGTAAAATTGTTATAATATTGTGCACGTAAGTAGGCCATTTCATATGCCTGAAATGCATATCGGTGACTGAACTTTGAAATAACGTCATATGCCTCATCTACAGAATGACCTTTTAAGTGTAAGGAAATTATACACAAAATGCTATGAATGTATGTCAAACTGAGTCCTATTCAATGCTCATTTTTACACAATTCAAATCATTGGTGAGTAATGATAGAGAGTGAAGCAATCACCCTTCCCCCTATTGTTCCATTTTGGCAAGAGATCCCGTGAGACATGACCGCGTCGATCGTCAATGTCAAGCCAAATATATTTAAAAAATTCAGCCTTGGCATCTCTCGAATGAAAGCAAAATACGTTGCAAAAAATTTCAATACAATGTGGTAGTATGAAAATGCCTTAACCATGTTCCATTTGGTTATTGTTGCAGAACCAAGGCCAGAAATCCTTATTCTTTACAACTTGTGCTTGTGATGCTGAAATTCATAGCGTGTGACTATACTGCCTTGTAAATCTTCAAGAATAATATATAATATAACGCATAAAAATTATAAATAAACATAGATTAGCCAATTTTAAAAAAACAGAGGAGGAAGCAGTACTAGGTCGCACGCTACATATCATCTAATCTTGCTTTAGTTATGAAAATTATAACTAGGCAATTGTTCAATATAATTATTATTGAAGTAATCAATGTGTTAAGTACTGTGAGAGAGTGTGTTCCAAAGAGTGTAGTAGGCCTACTCAACTCCTCTCAGATAACTTACTAGTCCCCGCCATTTCTAACTTATGAGACAAAAATTCCATCTGTTGATTTTTAAATTTTATCTCCAATGCGGAGATAATAATCGACTACCGGTACCAATTTTCGTTTTTACAACCAGCTAATAAAGGGATTATCCTACCGGTTAAAAGCTCGTGTAGATGTGCTTGCTATAAGCCGCGAGATATTTAATATTATGGTGGCAAAACTAGGCTTAACATTATTATTATTATTATTATTATTATTATTATTATTATTATTATTATTATCATCATCATCATCATCATCATCATCATCATCATCATCATCATCATCATCATCAAAATCAATCCTAAATTGCCAGTCAACTCGGGAAATGTCGACTTACGACCTATTACGCGATCAAAGGTAGGCTAAACACATAACAAGTGACTGAGACCATGTTACAGGATTAATCACTTGCTCTGGGTTTACTATATTATCACGCAACCGACACTGAGAAATGCACAAAAAACCTATACAGGGTGTTTCATAATATTATTATGCACACTTTTAGGGTGAACTCGATGATCACTTATGTACAGGTGTCAATTTGTTCTTGCACTGCATATGTATGCTGATTAATGAGATTGAATTTGCCAGCATGCATTATCGTATTTGTTCTTACGTCAATTATAATTATTATGAAGTAAAACTTTTTATCGTAAAGCAGGTTCATTGAACCAGTGCATTTATACCGGCAGTAAAATATCAGACAAATAAAGTGAAATTTACTAGTCCACTACAACAATGGATAATTATTTTCTCTATTTTAATTACCTAGTTTCAAGTGTACACATTGTAATTTTTATTTAAATAGCCCTCTTGTATTTCACTCTATCCAGCACAACTTTCCCTGTTCCCAGTTGGGTTAGTCTTTTAACTGGACAGTAGAGGAACTAAAATATTAGACTGTACAATTTACTCATTATAGGGTTATATGGTGGCAAAACTAGACTTAACATTATTATTATTATTATTATTATTATTATTATTATTATTATTAGTATTATTATTATTATTATTATTATAAGCCCGGGATTTACCTGTACAAAACTGTACTTAGGTACTGTACAAAAAATGGTCACTTCCTCGTGAATGAAGTTAACTCTTGCCATTGTACATGCCGAAATTATCCTAATTGATTTTGGCTCGGGGAGGAGGGGGGGGGGGNNTCGTCTCGTGCACAACTCGTATTTTTTCGCCTGAGGTAGACTAATGTGCGATGGAAAGCAGGTGCTCCAGCACCCAGGTCTTTGACTTCTTGCCCTGACTCAGGGAAAGAGTTCGGGATCACTCTGGCATAATGGACACATGCTAGCCCCAAGACCACGGGATCAAGCAAACAATCGAAAATATCCCTATCTCCTAATCACAACTGATGTGCCATTATTCATTCATGTCATATGGGTACAGTCATTTGGATTCTGTAACTGCCTTGGACACTTTGACGTTATTAAAAGTCAAATGTAATATCGTTTCAGGTAAGAATGATAACTCGTAAAGAATGATAACTGTATCTGTAAATGTGATAAGGCGCATGCATACATAATTATAGGTCTACTCGGCCAGGCTATGCTACTGGTTGTTTTAGGGGACACCTTGCACGCTTGGATTCGGGCAGCTTCATATGACCTTCCTGAAGGCCATGGCGGGTTGCCAGCTATACCTCACTCGAAGATCATGCGATAAGACATTCACGACTTGACCTCCGATACCCTGGATATCAGACTCTTGTCTACTTCCAGGACATGCGGCAGAGACCGCAAACAAAGACACTCTATTTTATTTTAAACATATCGTGATCATGCGAAAATAATGCAAATTCTGTTTCCGTATGTATTACGTGTAGGCATACTAGTCAAGGTACTAGTACAGTACGGTACTTGGAAAACTGCACATACGTACTTGACACCTGGGTCAACTACCTAGTGTGTGTGAATCACCCTGTATAATCAGGAGCGAATAATGAAAATAATATGGTCTGCGGATGGCATCTATCCACCAATGTAAAACTGTCGTCCAGCTCGAGACATCATTTTTCATAAACTATCAAATTCACATTTTTAGTGCTGCAATAAATTGTTTTACAAGAAATTGCTTATCAATTAATCCAATAATATTTTAATGTGTGATTTGTAAAAATGATCATATCATTCACTACTTGCCAATTTCACGTATTATTCTGAATTACAGGATTTCAACTCCCTCTTCTGCTCTTGCTGTGTATGTGGTCACTTCAGGGGATGACTCGCGCCGAAGAAACTGCCACCAGCGTTATAATGCTGCAAAGAAATAGGAGGCAAAGTAAGGCACTACTCCCTCTTCAACATAAGTATGAATATGTTTATTTTCACGTTCACCGTTGCCATCATGTACAAAACGTATTGCATTTTGTACAGTTGAATGCACACTAATTTGATGTTGAGTATCATGGGCACATGTTCACTATAACGTAACGCAACAGTGTAGCCTGCTTTTGTGCATGCGTATTGCATGACCACCCACATCCTTGACAGACCATTACTCTCGACGCCGTGTTTTTAACAATGACAATGTGAAAAGTGTACAGGACTTTGGTAACACGACTGTCAGCCGACCTACTAATTTACACTCCTCGATCGACACGTCCGGTTGTCATATTTTGCCTTGGCATCTATCTGTCATTGATTCATTTTTCTGCAAGCACGTAATGAACACTTCTCTCTATGCTAATAAGTTGTAATATTATATCCTACTCGTAACAAGTGGAAAGTTTTAGGTCAACGATCTAATTTGGATCCACCCCTCTCACAAATGGAGACTATTGGTAGGTGTCGGAGTAACTCACCTTGCTCCTTTGAATATTCCTAGAGCTGTAAAAGCAGGCGTTTCAATATACTTCATACACACTTCCGAGGAGACTCAGGGTCATTTGCATCATGTCGTTTTTTACCATGCATATGACACGAAGCAGTTTATGCTCTGAGCCTGCATGCCCTGTTAGCGACATCGCACTGAGAAGGACAGTACCAAGACAAATCAGAAAATGTTAACTCACACTATTGCAACGCCACGAACATAGGACTAACCTGCTCAACCTAAAATGTAATGCATTTTACGTTCTCTTGTGCCTGCAAGTAGGCAGTAAATCATGATTGTAGCAGGGACGTCGACTCCAGGAAGTAGAATGCTATCTAAATAGTGCTTACTCTCACCAACTCCCTGAATACCGGTAGTTCAAAATGACATTTTTTGACAGAAAATGAAGGTGGTCCTGATTTTCATACAATGCTAATATGGGTTACCGCATTTAATGTCATACTAGGTAGCCAGTTCCATTTGGCATGCGCATGCTGCATTGCTGGTTGCCGGAGTCAGGCGGTTTAGCAACGGTCTGGGAGTGCAGCAAGAGGCGTGCGCCTGGACCAGGAAACCAGCAATGCAGTCATATACGGGGGTATCCACACTTGCAAGGATGGACATCGTCGAGGTCAAAGGTCGACATCTCCCAAACGGATTGTCGCTGGTCTTTCGGACCCATGCATGCTCCTTTTTTTTTGCCGCCCACCTCCCCCCTTCCGGCCACCTGATAACCTACCATTAATTTGCAGAATCCACCATTTCCGGCTTTGCCATTATATTCCACATCCCAAGAAACGGCTAAGTACCAATAATCCAGACGATAGCACTAATGATAAGTTTCCTCAGGGCCTTTCATAAAATGTTCCATTTTGACATTTTGACCCCCGTGTTTCAAAAACCCTTGAGATGGAGAATTTCTCCAGAAGGGTACTTTCTTTCTAGCAGGTAAGGAACCAGAGAAGAAAAAATCAACATAAAGGTAGCATTTCTAGAGGTTCGCTTGTCAGACATAGTTTAAGACTCAGCATTTGTTCTACAGTATTTGCATAATTATAATACCTATATAACAAAGCTACCGGGGTATATTCGACGTTTCAAGGCGCCAATGGAGAGGCAGATCGACGACAACTAATACACGCCGACCGAAAACCTGCCAATGAAAACAATGACACAAACAGTGCACCTACCACCAATGAAGTAGCCGTTCTCATTGTTCGCCAGGAATTAGTGAGTACAGTACATGAAAGACAACCGTTATAAATGCTTATAGCTTCAAGCGCAATCTTTACTCCTGAGTGAATAGCATTACAAGATAAATTAATTTTGTAACATAACCTACTCTATGCTCCAAATTACCTTACTAGAAGTGCAAATCAGTTGTTTTCGTTATAATTTCATATCTGCAAAATGCACAGGAAGGAAAGCAATGCGTCAGACTTTGACCTGCTTTGACATGTACAGTACAGTTGTAATACACAGCGCCGGATTTACAGCAAAGCAACCTAGGAAGTTGACTAGGGTGGCAGATTTCAAGGGACGGCAAATAGGCATACGAAAAAAGTAAACGAAGAATCAATAAAAAATAATTACGCGACAGTCTGCAGTATAGGCCTAGTAGCCTATAGGTATATTGTATATACAAAGTTGAAACTTGAAAGAATTTTGACTCGAGGGGGAAACTCCGAGGGGGTAACCACTTCGTGGAACCGGTGGACATGAGCAGAGATGGGCAGTATTTAATAAATACGTATTAAATAATTTTTGGTGTTTAGAGATGTATTTATAACTACATCGGTTCTCCCTTATTTTAATACTGTATTTCAATACATTTCTGAGTATTTACATATACTGTATTTCAATACATTTCTGAGTATTTACATATACTGTATTTCAATACATTTCTGAGAATTTACATACTGTATTTCAATACATTTCTGAGTATTTACATATTGTATTTCAATACGTTTCTGAGTATTTACATACTGTATTTCAATACATTTCTGAGTATTTACATACATAAGTATTTAAATACGTATCATAAATACTTTCCCTAACTCCCTTTTAATTTATATTTGCATAATTCTTAATTCTGAAACCGAATGAAAGAAAAGCGGTTAATTAGGACGAGCTTTTTCTCTTAGGTATTATTGCGCAGAAATAAAAAAAATTTAACTGGAAAGACTAACTTTTGATTTGCATTTGTCATTCTGTTATTATTATTAACTTACCCTTTTCCTGAAGTTGAAATCTTGATAACAGACCGGTAGGCCTATAGCTAATTATAGAATGGATGTAAAAGTAGAAATCTGTTATGTTTTCTTATTTTATCCGAGGAATTATGGTAAGAAATTAATTGCACATTAACAAAAAAGTGCATTTGAAATTGCATTTATTGATGTATTTAGTGTTTAGTATCTAATGACTTTCTTAAATGCAATATATTTAGTATTTAGCATGTAATTACATTTTTATGCAGGAGTTAGTATTTAGTAAGTATTTAATTACATTCAAGTATTTAGTGCCCATCACTGTACACGTACAGGGTCCCTCTGGACCCGGCCTGGAACCGGGTGGAACTCGCTTGGAACCGGTTCCAGGAGTTCCAGGAACTAGTGTACACTTTTTGGGGGATTGGTTACCCCCTTGGGAAACTCAATATAGGGCAAAGGGTGGCATTCGGTAAACCGTTGTTTCCTGTTGACGGGATCGTAGGACCACTGGGGCTTCCGATGATTAGTGACGAAAGAGTGAGAGGAATTGGGAGGGAGGAAGGAAGTTCTCCAGCACTTCCAAAGTCCTAGTGCAAATGTTGCATTCAGCTGGTGAAGGTACAATTCATAGCGTCCAGTGTATGTGTTTTCATCGAATAATAAATTATGACCTAGCATATACACAGTTATATAGCAGTGTATATGTTAGGCTCAAACCCAGAAAACGGCCATTGAGCGAAAAAAACGAAAATTTCGCGAAATGCTCACTTTAAAATGGGCAGATCGCGAAATGTTCATTTTGAAATGAACAGACACCGAAATGCTCCTTTTATAAAGACTAGATCTCTTTTCTGGACTACACAAAAATGTAAGGACGCGAAATTAGTGTCATAGCGGGTTCAGAAAAAGCACATAACGCGCTGTGGCAGTTTCTTGTTTCCCACTACGCCAAGTAGATGCTGGAAATAAATCACCCCTAATGTTGTTATCGACATGGCGTAGTGGGTAACAAGAAACTGCCACAGCGCGTTATGGGCTTTTTATGAACCAGCCACGACACAATAATTTCGCGTCCTGACATAGTCCCGAAAAGCGTTCTGTCCTTTTTAAAGAGAGCATTTTGGGGTCTGCCCGTTTTAAAATGACAATTTCTCGAAATGGATGGTTTGAAAAGGAGTATTTCGCGATCTGCCCATTTCGAAAAGAGCATACCGCGAAATACTCGTTTTCTTCGCCCAATGGCCGTTTTCGGGGTTTGCGCCTAACATATACAGGGTTGGGCAAAATGAATAACAGTATTTGAATCGTGTGGTACGGTGGTGCTATTTGCACATGAGCGGGAGATTGGCATGTGCTGGAGTGGGGAAGGTATGCCATTTGCAAAAATTGCGTCGTGGTCAGCAGAACACCATGCATTCATTGTGGAGGATTATTTTAAAAATAATGAGTCTCCCGTACCTGTACATGTGTACAAAGTATCTTTCTTTGCCTTTTTGGGCTGGAACCTCAGGACAAAGTCCCCGACCACCGGACGTTCATAAAGTGGGTAAAGCAGTTCTGGGACATACACAGCTTCAAGCCGGGATTAGACAGCACTGGATGTAAAAGGACACAGAGGACCCCTCAACGGAGCTGCAAATGGCCGATAGCTGAGGACTTCGGAGTAGTGCATTTGCCTACCTCTTTTACCCGTTGAGGGGTCCTCTGTGTTCTTTGACGGCCAGTGCTTTCTGGTCCCGGCTGGAAGCTGTGTCCCAGAACTGCTTCACCCACCTTATGAACGTCCGGTGGTCGGGGACGTTGTCCTGACGTCCCTGCCCAAAAAGGCGAAGAAATATCCTTTGTACAGCTACAGGGGACTCATTATTTTTAAAATAATCCTCCATGATGAATGCATGGTGTGTTGCTGACCACGCCGCAATTTTTACAAATGGCATACCTTCCCCACTCCAGCACATGCCAATATACAGCGCATGCGCAAATAGCACCACCGTACCACGTGATTCAAATACTGTTAATCATTTTGCCCAACCCTGTACAAAATAATGTTTCACTGCACTGGAGCCTGGAGAGCAATGATAGTAATTATGTAATGTATTTACAGCACAGTACATATAGGGTGGATGAGATCCTCCCTTCCGTAAAGAATAAGATTTCTTTCGTAATTCTGGGACCAAGTTGTTCAAATCCACATTGGCCATTTCACTATTCTTTCATTGTGTCCATTAAGCCATGCCGATAATTATACAGATAACTTATACAGATATCCGAAGTGCTTGGGACCAGAAAATTTTCGGATTTGGTATATTTTTTCGGATTTTGGAATATTTGTATATAATAATTATATTTGCATATAAAAATGAAATCGGATAAATTCCTGAACACGATATCCATATACATTACTTTAGGCCCTACATTAGCTCTGGAGGTAGTCTTATGATCACTTGTAATAATTTTGCATACGTATACAAATACAGATAATTATGCTAGTTATATAGTCTACTCGCACGTAATTTTCCATTTTTGGAGCTTCATGTCAGCTCTCAAAAACTTTCGGATTTTGGAGGTTTTCGGATCTTGAACTTTCTGATAAAGGATTCTCAACCCGTATTGGAGTGGAAATATCGATACTGTATACACGAATATGAGAGAAATCGTGAGAGAAACCTGATTCTGAAAGGAAGGGACGATCTTTGTATCCACCCTGCATAAATATTCGTGTCATCTTGTGACTGACAAAGGTATACGTAGAAACGTGTGATAAAAAATATTATATTATTGGTCAGGCTAGCCAGGGCAAAAAAAGGGCCACTAGTCACCTAACTTAAAGGTCTGTTCTCAAAGCAGCGGGTTGGAGCAAAATGAGCGCTTGCAAGCGCCTTGGAGCGGGTGGTTTGCCCGCTCTGACGTCATTCGAAAGTGGGTAGAGATACACTTGCTCGCCTTGCCCGCTGCTAGGAGCTAGCAGGTGCGATCTGCTCCGGGTTGATTTCTACCCACTTTGGCCCACCACCCGCTCCATGGGGACCAATCCGGTGGCCCTGTGGGAGTCACATGGTCACGTGACGTAATCAAGTGGGCTCCGATTCGAATGTTTTGGAATATGTCACGTGACGTGGTCTTTATTTACTTGAAAATAGTTTACAAAATTGCAGGTGTATTTGGTATTAAATGTCGCTATTATGTCATATAAGTTCATAGGCAAACGTAATTATTTAAAATATTTTAATTAGCCCGCCGCCGAAAATGGTCTACGCGCTTATCTAGCGCGCACCTGCCACGCGCACCAGCTACTTCGTGAAGACCAGAATATTCTCGAGCGGCCAAACCACCCGCTCCAAGGCGCTTGCAAGCGCACGCTTTGCTCCAACCCGCTGCTTTGAGAACAGACCTTTATGTGGCTTACTATTACGAACGTTGTGAACTTCAGGTATAATGTTACTGGTGGGGAGAGCGGCAGGTTACGCAGTACCTATATGGGCGGCTAAATAATACCTAAATTCGGCGCTGCATGTACAGTTTACCAGTGCAGTGGTATTTTGCATTAATCAGATATGGCACATTATTTTCTAATGATTTCAATATACTAAAATTGTAACATATTGTAAAGTTTGTTGGATGCACTGTAAAATAGTTCTGCATATTCGGACATTGCTTGCACTTATTGTCAAGATTATTGATATGATACACACATACACTACAAAAAAAGCATATTGAATAATATAAATTTGACCCAGTTATTTTAGAGCCAATATAAGGTGCATGTTTATAAATACTTAAACCAGAACCGTTTGCACTGTATAGTAACCAAGCTACGATTAATTATTGTCAGGCGACTGGTCTTTGCATGTAAGTTAGTTTTTCTTGTCAGATGATTCAAGGAGAGAAACGATAAGAAATACCACCAAGCCATTCAATAACGTAAGATAAAAAGCGGTACTGTTTGTTAGAGCAGCTTGATGTCTCTTTCTAGTTCCTATACACGATACCGTCATACAGTTAGAAAAGCTGACCGGCAATGAGTTTATTACACTCTCTCCGGGGCTATTTTGCATGATGTTGTTTACTTTTATGAAGTCTAAGGAAGTGGAGAAACTCTATAACCCCCAATTAATGACTACATCCATATTTGTGTTCTTTTCTTTCCCTTTCAGTCCCCTTCATGGATCCTCCGCCGTATTATTATCACTCGGTAGGTCCCCCTCCTGCATATCCCCTTCCACCATCCCATGTAAGGGTACGACCGCGGGCAAGGCCCTATCATCACATCCCACTCCCACGCCGAATCGCCCCTCACCCCATGCCAATGTTGGAGAAGGTGCGACGTCGGATCATAGGAGACGATCCTCGACAAACATTCCATAGAATAAGCGAGACTTTGGGTGCATTGAATGTTGTAGGACACTACATCTTCAACTCCAGTACTGACTCGACGGGAAACCGACGTGACGTGACGGACGAAAAGGACGTGAAAGAGGTGAATAGTAGCGGCCACAAACCGGCCGGCAACAGGCTCGACTTTCAGGACGCTCTTTACGTATTGGGAAAAAACGTTTTAGGCAAAAACCTGACGGATTCCCTGGTGCCCGTGGTCAGGGGGGTTAATAAGATTGGTCAACTCTTGCCTCCAGTAGAGATCAGGGACGGGAGGATCGTTCTGGGAGAGTTCTCACCCGCTGAAGACAAGCAAGATGGTGGACACAGGGTGTGTACCACTCCTAATGGTGACAAAGGAAGATGCCGGGACCTTAGCGACTGCTCTGGGCTACTGCTGGACCTAAACACCCTCAGAAAATCCATATGCTTTAAAAGTCTGTGGCTTCCTGGTGTGTGCTGCCCAGATAAGGCACTGGACAAGTGAGTTATTTCCAGTTATTTATCACTGTGCTGAAGGCCTCTCCGTACTAAGCAATCACTTCGATGACATTTGTTCTAGCACTGGGCAGCCATCCAAGTTGGTAACCACCTCTACAACCACGACTACCACTACCACTACTCCACGCACCACTACAACCAGAAGACCCACGACTACCAAACCCAGTAAACCCATTGTATTTCAAACCACTTCCACAACCAGGAGGCCATTAGCAACTACTACCAGAAGACCTCATGGCAAAGATGAACTCGAATACTTACTGGACGTACCAGGTGAGTGATGATACAGTATCATCAGTATGTTGTCAACACTGTCTCTTAATGTTTCTCGATCTTCAGGAGGATGTGGCCAAGCTGATGCGCCTTCCTTCCGTATAATCGGTGGTGAGTTGACAACTCCAGGTCAGTGGCCCTGGATGGCAGCCATTTTTCTGCATGGACCAAACGGAGTAGAATTCTGGTGCGGAGGAACTCTGGTCAATGCCAACTACGTTCTGTCAGCCTCGCATTGCACACGTGATAATAAGCAGAGGGTGTAAGGCAACAGTCTATTTTTTTTCAAACAAATGTGGCAAATTAAACTTACTTCTTTTTCAGATTCAATTCTCGGCAGTTCACAGTCAGACTGGGAGATGTGGACCTGCTGAACACTGACGAACCTTCCGATCCACAAACTTATCACGTAGAGCAAGTTATCACGCATCCGGACTTTAACGGAAGAGGGTTTTACAACGATATAGCCCTATTTAAATTGAGTCGTCCAGTAATATTTTCTCGTTATGTTCGTCCTATTTGCTTGCCTCCTAAATCATTGCAGACAGCACCATTTGTAGGCGAAACTCCTACTGTTATAGGATGGGGCACCAGCTATTATGGTAAGTCAATCAAATGCAACGTAAATATGATAACATGCGGCAAGTATTGGGATTATTGAGGCAAGGAAACAATCAGTAAAAGCTAGCTGGATATAAGTAGTGGGAACATTTACTATGTGCATACTAGATTTTTACAGCAATAATATTTTCACTGTGTGTGACAATCGGATCACTACCACTGGCTTCTTCCATTCCTCATCAACCCTATACTTAGTGCCTTGCTTGGTGCTGTGTTACAATGCTATCTTGATTTTTATTGAGAAATGTACCGTAACTCTGAATGAACACATACATGTGTCAGTACCACTACATAGTGGCCCACCAACTTCAAAAGTGAAGCGTGTTCCATGGGAGGAATCTAATGCCTGATTGGTGGGGGAGGTAATGAGGTGGGTAGACTTGTCACAAAGAGTATAATTATAGGGTACTTGCCAGCCAGATGATTAGTAAACATGTAAACACACCACATTTACGTCGATAAAGCAGTGTGTTGCCTCTTTTTTACAATCATAATATACTGTGCTAAATATTATGGATATTACAGTATTTAGGTTATCGTTATACATTACCTGCACACTCGATGGGGAGGATAATGAGCCTTTACTGAACTGCATCCTAAAAAGTTAACTTAGCCGACTGATTTTACAATGTCGATTGTCCAATGTCATTGGACAATTCCTGTTCGTTTTGTCAGCAGGTTATTTTATTGAGAAATTATACCTTCGGTTTGTAGGTTGCTGTAGCTTGACCCACAACAATGCCATTGCTGCATCATATTTTAACCCAGTTCCTTGAAAGTTAATTTTGGTGACTAGGAGGCGCAATAGCTAATTCGAATATTTCAGGTGGAAGAGAAAGCGCAATTCTTCAGCAGGTAGACCTTCCTGTATGGAGAAATCAGGATTGTGACAGAGCCTACAGTCAACCAATTACACGCATATTTTTATGCGCAGGTTTTGTAGATGGTGGAAAAGATGCATGTCAGGTACGGTCATGTAGCTTGACAACTAATTTCAGTGAAACTTCATCGTTGTGCGCATTTCAGGGTGACTCTGGAGGTCCACTCATGCTGTCGAAAGATGGTAGATGGATGCAAATAGGAATAGTTTCCTTTGGAAACAAGTGCGCGGTTCCAGGTTATCCTGGAGTCTACACAAGAATCACCGAATTTCTGGACTGGATTCAGGAAAATGCTGTCTAGAATTCTGCAACTAATTACTTTACATTATGTGATTGCAAAGCAGATTGGGTGAAGGAGAGGGTGGGGACGCTGGAAACTCTTGCGGTCAAATGGTTTTTGGTTGTTCTTGTGGCTCAAAAGGTAGAGCGTTCTCGATAACTTCGAGAACGGTTCCAGGTTCAAATCCTGGCAGGAACCGGCCATTTGCCAAGTAATTTTCAGCGTTATTTATTAACTGAGGCTTCTGCAAAGCTTGAAAATGTATGTGAAAAATAAATGCTTGTAAGTAATGCTTTAAATATTTATTTGGCACACGTCAAAATTGTCAGTACTGGGAATAGTCTTCGGTGACGTAATCATCTTCGTAATAATCGTCGTAAGATGCCGTTGAGTAATCGATGCTACGGTACGTGCGTCCTCCATAATTTCCATAGGACCGTGGAGTATCCTTCCAAGCGAAGATATTCATTTCAGGAATCAAATGCTTATCACTGCAGCTTGTCATAGGGTTCCTAAAATGACAAAAAATTAGTTTCCAAAAGCATACATTGTAATCCAAACGTACGCGTTTTTGTAGGGGACTCGAAAGGCCAATGGCTGCAGGTGAGTCACTCTTGTTGTGTCGCAAATAAGGCGGGAGAGAGAAATCTTTCTAATTTCTTCCAGCTGTCGGCTATTGAAGGAGTGTGGCTGTCCTCCCAAGTCGTAGAAATAGCGGTCCGACACCTTCAGCTTCTGGAACTGATACCCGACGATGCACCAGAAGGTCTGGCCCAGCAGGGAGTCCGGGAACAGCTTCTCTAATGAACCGCCCACGAACAGGTCCACATCATCAACGGTTTTGTAGAGAGACTTCAACTTACGAACATCCTGAAAATATTTTTTAGCTAAAATAAAGAACCTTAAGTCATGCCAATATGTACCTCTTGAGTCATGACGTCCAAGAAGTCATCGAAGTAGTGGGCTTTGGTCAAGTTGCAAAATTCCCTGAAGTGGTTATAACCTGGTATGCCATGGTCACGACCTCTGTGGATGTTAATTGTGGGCAAGTCCAATCCGAACTGGCCTGACCCTTGGAAGAGATGGTTTGAAATCTGGAAAAAAAGCTCCATAATTGCAGTTAATTGCCAGGACTAATTACACATACCTCCTCGTCAAAGTGACGATCGTAAAATCTAATCTCGTGAGTTAGGTAGCCCCGAATAACTTTGTCCACAACACCACGACTGTGGAATATCTTCGGATTGTTGAAAAGATACCGCAGAGGAATTGATTGCTCTTCCTTCCCATATTCTGATATTAGTTTCAGCTTGCCCCAAACCAACGAGTGTCCCATGCGGTAAGACGCTGCTGCAAATTCGTTCAGGATCATAGGCTGCTCTTCCTCATCATAATCATCCGAGTGACCAGATGTCAAGGGAATGGAACCATGACCACGCATAAATTCATAGCCTGCAAAAGGTAAGGGTGAAATTTGCGACTTATATGAAGTAAAATGAACCATACCCAAAAGAAGCGGCAGGTATTCGTTGTAGGTGACGTGCTGATAAACTGCCACTATAATCTTGCGAGCTTCCTGGTACAAAGTTTCGTCGTCCCAATGTTTGTTGATGTTTGACAACTCGTTGACAAGCTGGTTGTGGAAGCGTAGCATTACCGCGTGCAAAACAACCAAACCAGGCTGTTGATTGCTACGGATGTCACCTAAAATTAAAAGCATTTTAGACAAGAGCATTTATACCAGCAGTCAAAAACAAACCAGCTTTGAAGCAGTAATTTCTTGTCGCATTTGGGCAGTCCTCGTGTCCTGGGTTAACAGGTGGCATTTCCTCACCATCAATCATTGAGCATTTAAGCCTACCGCCTTCAAATGTGCGTAGATCATTTGCTACTGCCAAGGTCGATCCGTAAACACTTGACAAATCCAACCAGTGCGTCACTTGGTTCATCTAAAAATTTAAATTTAAATTAAACTTAATCAGCCAAATCGCATTTTTCGCACTTACTTGTTCCGCATAGCCCAACTTGCAGTCTTCCTTAGGCGCAACTACAGCTCTTGTTATGCTCAGGCAACGACGTCCAAATTTTCCGTACATCATATCATTACCATCTACATAAATAGGGTAGCATTGAGGATGCAACTCCTGTGGAGCCAGTCTACCTCCAGATGAGTGGCAACAATCTATCCCAACGCCATTTGGGTACTGGTAGTTAGGCACATGGCTCAAGTCATGCGAGATGAACTGTCCCCAATTCATGACGTACATACTGGCACCTTGGAAGGGCTTGTCAGCAACCGGCAAGAGAAATGTACGGAGAAGGCGGGGGTTTGGCAGATCAGTCAAATCGTTGCATTTTCTTGGGCCCCAGATTCCTAAAAATTACTAGTGTAATATTTAGCAATCCACATTTAAAAAGGTACCGTACCATCCGAGTAGCTTGGTGGAATAATGCGGTCCAATGACGTAAAGCTTCTGCCCCATGTAGGATTTTTCATGTTGTTGCATGATCCATCAATAGGCCTGTATTTGCTCTCGTAACATTGAACAGATTCCGTACAATTGGGCATCATTGAATCCGGAACAGGCGTGTGAAGCTTCCAGGTTACGTCATGAGATGAAACCCTGTACCTAAATTGACAAAATATTAGCATTTACGTAATTATGTGCGTTCACATTCTTACCTTTTCTTAATATAGTCTGTCGCTTCCAATAGTTGCATTGCAGGCATTCCTCTGTAGCAAATTGGACTGTAACGAGTGGTCAGCCTGGAAGCTGCCCAGTACAACGAGTCCTGCCCCATTGTGTATCCTTGACTTTGCAGGTACCGCTCAAATTCAGTATGTTTCTTCATAGCTTCCCTGGAGTACATAACCGCATTGTACAGCTCTGGTACTGGTATGGCGATGTCTCCTTCAGTCTTCTCTTGCTCCGGAATTATAGAAACCCCCTTAGCTGGAAAACCAGCAGTTAAAATTTGATCACAATTACATAAACCATGTACGTACCCAGGCTGGTCGTTACTTCCGGACAGCAAAAAGTCTTCACGCCGTACACATCATCGCAGTTCGAGTACTGGATGGCTTCGAAGGCGTTGAATCCGAGATAATATGAGGCACATTTAACCAGTGGCTGGCATATACCGTTGTCTTTGTGGGGAGTCACACACGGTTTGGCAATCTTCTTGTAGAACAACATCTTCGTCGCTGCTCCTCTGCCAGATATGTCATACACGTCGACAGACTGCGATTTGTACCGTGGTCCTCCCACCAGTCCTACGTGGGAGTACGGATTCTCAGCTGGCGAAGGCACGGCATTCCAACACCATAACAGTACGAGCAGTCCAACGGGTACCATGGTGGACCTAAAATTTTAAGCGTTAATATAATATGGTATTAATATTAACGAAAAAAGAAATCAAGCCACAAATCCGACGTGTACACACGACTCACGCGAGTACTGAAATAGAAGGCTAATAGAGCTCCGGAGCCGCTTTTTATCTGGACCGATTGGGAGATTACCCACAATTCCAATGGGCGTTTGCAGTGTATTGCGTGAGGCGTAACTTTCAGATTGTGAGTCTCAAATGCAGTCAAATTCTGCCAACACTATGCTGCACATTTATAACTACTGTACATTATTGCGCCATGCCTCTATGGACATTATTGACCGTGACATTACAATACGTTTTCCTATAGGTAATGAAAAAGACTGCTACTTAATATTGCTCTCTCGGACCTACATTTTCGTGCATATTCAAATGAGTTAAAATGGCATGTAAAATGTCACATGAGCTTTTCAAGCACGTTTTAAATATGTGACACACACTGTAACACTGCCTTGTAGCTTTTTGCTACGTGGCTCACTTAATTGTATTGACTTTATAACTAATAAGCATACAACAATTATCATTTAAATATTGATGAAAATAATACATGTCACATTGGACTAAATATTTTTAAAATAATTAAATCACAATAAAAAGCAAATATTACTATCAGTATATAGGGCTCCGTAAAGTAAGTGACTTTGTTTTTCTGCTTCATTATTATCAATATCAGCAAAAAAATTATTTTGCAAATGCTTTGCAAGCGATTTAGGATATATATATAGGCATGTTGGTATAGTGGTTAAGGCTAGAGCCTCTCGCTGCTGGGAATCAGAGTTCGATACCCGACAAGGAAGGGATTTTTTTTTTTCATGAATTAGGATTTTAGATAAATTTTAGTGGGGCTTTTCCGTTTCCTCCCACTCTGAAAATCTACAAATTAATGTTGACGTGATAAATAATGCCGAGATTTACAAAGGAATATGGCCCACACTGTAATTAATTTTCACCTATCGGTATACTGAACTCCGTACCACTTATTTTCCTCTCAGGAAAATGGAACCTCGGTCATAAATTATACTCCTACTTGGAAAAAGGACATTGAAAACTCTCCATCCTTGGCTTGACCCTAAAGGTCAAGTATGATGTAACGTCTACTGTTGAGGGCATGGTTATGTGAGCATTTCCGGCCATGCCTGGACATTGAAAGAAAGGAAACGGTCGCATCACATGGCTCCTCATACCTCCATCAATATACAACAATGCTAATAATGCAGTACCGGTAGTATAAGATAGGAACAGGAGGGTATTCCCCTGTAAGGTCAACTGGCCTACCAGGGTTAATAATAACAACAACAACAACAACAACAACAACAACAACAACAACAACAACAACAATAATAATAATAATAATAATAATAATAATAATAATAATAATAATTGGTGTGTTCACATAATGTTCACAAATTGACCTTTTCCATACCGCAACATATCAGTACTGTACGCGTACAATCATTTTTCCGTTCTTACACCGTAATACTGTATAATTATTATTATCATGCTCGTATCCTGCTCCCTAGGTAACCACTGCAAATGCACTTGATGGGCTGCCTCTCTGGCTCCAATATGGCTTGTCGCCTGTGTCTACAGTATATGAGGCAAACGATCCTGGTCGTTTACCTCATTTACCCGTTGTTCCCTCCACATTTTCTCACTCCTATAGTCTATAGCCAACGAGGCACACATTAATTGGGACAGCAGTAAGATTAGATTCTAAACCAGGAGACTTCTTTAATATTATATTTCTATTCTGGAAATGAAAAATGTAATTACTTCCTGACTCTGCGAGTATACAGGGTGTATCTGAACTCAGTGCCCCGACGTATATGACTGCCTTCCTAGCCACCAGAGGATCAACTTATGTAGAGAAGTCATTATGTCTGGGCAGCCTCATTACTGATGAGATACACTCTTTAGCGATTTTTGCCTAATCGCTCCTTCTGACTTTTAAATAGAATTTTCTGGTGTAACTAGCCAAAGAGGCCTTACCACCTGTGGGCAACAAACCAACAAAGTCCCGCCCCCAGACCTTCCAGAGCCTTCTGACTGGGGGAGGGTTCGATGGGTGGCCTAACCGACAGGATATTTTGTACTACACGTTTGCGGCCAATTATCTCCGTAATGCGGCGGCCAAACATAATGACTCCTCTACATAAGTTGATCCTCTGGTGGCTAGGAAGGCAGTCATATACGTCGGGGCACTGAGTTCAGAATGATACACCCTGTATAAAATGTCACTTTTTTTTCTCCTGCACTATTGTGCGGTATAAAGTAGGAATCAAATCAAATAATATGCCATATGCAGAAAAGGCTAAATTGCTTGGTTTAGATTAGTGGGACATGCCGATGAAACACAGATCTTGAGGCGAATTGGCCAAGAAAATGGAAGAAATAAAAGAAAGGAAGAGTCTGTGGACGTTCCCATTGTAATTATTGTCCTAGATGGGCCAAGGTAAACATCACATGAGCACGATCAAAATTATCGGCCCTGAGAGTCGAACTTAAAACCGCCGGAATGATTATTCGACATTTAACTGAAGGAGCGCAAATTAATATTGCATTATGTAATTGTGAAACTGGATAATACGCGTAACTAGTGCAGATGGGAAGCGGAAAAAAGAATATTATCTTTTCGTCATACGTGAAATATCCTCTTACACATTTGTCACCAGGGTTATTCAAATCCAACCTTTGATAAGACTAATAACCCAGCATAGGAAGTTCATCTCATATATCCGAGATCCGTCGCGTCATTGCCTATACGCTGGGTTATTTTCCCTGTTATTCACCCTCTTGGTAGCCAGCTGCTGCAGTGTATTGTTTCATAAGGTTCAAAGTCAACATAATGCGCTATCAAAATCATATTGGTGCGACTCCGCGCTTGCGAAATGCGCATGTCTGAATTGCAACATGATGATGTCCCCCGTTTCCTCCGGATCAGCTCTCTTCTGTTTCTAGGCGACGTAGGCATCACTCATTGCAGAATAAACTGGTGTGGGAGTCCTTCCTGTCAGTGCAACGACAAGATGACCCCACCCGATGACAGCGATGATAACAACAAAATAACTAGAAGGTAGGCAAATGTTAAGGGGGAAATTCAGAGAGGTTGTTACTCGATTTAAAGTGCGCGCGTAAAGTTAGACAACTTGTTGAGTCAGAACTTAAGATACGGTATGCTACTGGTGGGCTCAAAACAAGTCTAAAATGTAGGGGCAAGAAATGTTCGGAAATATCGCAACACCAACTGGTAACGACACAGATGACGTTAAAAGTTTGGGTGCCCAAAGGCGGCCACTGGTATTGCGTCTTATCAGTCCTGGAAAGTAGCCTATAAAGCATGAGTTTCGGTAATCGCATTTACGACTCTAGTAGTTTCTCGCTCACTCCTATATTTTAGACTTGTTTTAAGCCAATACCACTGGCGGCTGGATGACCTGCAGTTTTGATTCACCCTGTACCTATAGATTGATACTCGGGAAATGTGAGTTGTATGCGAGGGGAGTTAAAAATAGTCACTACCTAGCAGTATGTGGTAATTAGCAAGAGTATGTTCCGGACTGAAATACATTTAAAAATCATATACTCGATAAGTGTATGTTATTATTATAATCACAAATTATAATTACGTAAAAGTAACTAAATATCAATAAAAAATGTCGATTTACGTTTTTTGCAGCAAACTTTTACAAAGTGACTTGAACGCGCGGTTGTTGCATAAGTCAATTATGTGATTAAGATACTATACATGTATTGTCTAATATTTGAAAATTACTATGTAAATGTGGCGCATTGCTTCCTTGCTTTATGTAATGATAGGTCTACCTAAAATGCTGGATATACGTATTATCTTCTATAGACGAGAATTTGGCAGGTGCCATGTCGGTCTGGGTGATTTTGTGCTTTTTTGCCCATGAGTGGTTAGTCTAAGGTTCATCCCACCCGGACATGGCCTAACTGCGCACTAGATGAACGGGGGGAGGACCCGGGCTTGGGATCGAACCCGGGACCCTTCCGTGGGTGCATACGTTTCCGGAACGTCTAATCCAATTGTCCATAAAATTGGTAACTATAAAAAATATTGTAGAAACAAGAGGCCTTCTAACTAGCAACATTTTGAATATAATAAACTATACAATATGCAGTGCATTTCACAATAAAAAAATCTTTGTGGCATTTGCATTATGTGACGTCTTACCATTTATAAACCAGATGTCTGGCTCACCTTTATTGGAATAACAAAAAATAAAGAAGTACAGCAGTACTGGAAGCTAAGCGTAGGTGCGGGGGTTGACTTATTGGCCACCTGTTTCGAAACCCAAGCAATGGTGAATTGGATGATAGATAAGTGGTATTGTATATCACGTGTTATATATTTTCTTCTGCATGAACATTTAACCATGCATATTGATTCACTTGCGGTACCGTACTTAAATTTCTACCCACCCTACCCACCCTGCAGGACTACATGGTCGCAACTACTGGAGCAAGAAACCTGACCCGATAATGTGTTATTGTCCCAAATCATAACAGGGGTAGATAGGACTCATACCATATCATCTCCTCATGTCCAAGAAACATCACATACACTGTACTCCCGATTATCCGGGTGCGCCAAAAAATAAAGTTTAAAATTAACGTCAAAAAAATGTGTCGAATAGATACTAGATCCTGCTAGATAGAGCTAGATACTGCTAACTTACCATTACCAGTGCCAACACCGGTACTGCTAAGTTAGCAGTAACTAGCAGTGGGACGAAAATTCCACCCACTGTCAATATGTCTCGCCAAAGAAGAAATTTAACCCTTTTTCTAGAAGACAAAGTAAAAAATCTATGGTAAGTTTTATTATTTTGATTCAACCAAGCATCATACTCTCTATATACAGTAGTGCATTAAAAAAACCTATGAATAGCTCCTTTTTTACGATATCTAGGACCATTATCCGATTATCCGTGTTTTCCGATTATCCGGCAATACCCATGCAGTCATTAGCCCGGATAATCGGAAGTAGCCTACAGTCTACCGTATACAATAATTGTATCCTGACTTTAGAGACACCCTGTAGAAGAGTCAGAGAGGGATTGGGTATCAGAGTGGACATAACTTCCATTCTGTTTACAAAACAGGTAATGAGCAAAAAAAGGTCGTCGAATACAGTAGCCACATCCTACCTGACCTTTACTTGAAATCATTTTTCTTCTCAAGGCAGATTGATGTTTCTCAGAATGATGCAGAGCTCGATCTTATCAGTGCTCTTCTTTTTATGGGATAACTTTTCCTGTAACTGGTCTAAAATCAATAATGTGCATGTTAATATCAGTAGGATCAGATATGCCGGTATAGTGTATAATATTTTTACAATCAAAACAAACTTGAATGTTGCATAGAGGTCAGTTCTAGATTGTAGATGGTAATTCCGGTTCATCTTCAACTACAAACAAATGTTAAATGTAAAAGTCTATCAAATTCATTTTTCTTAATTTCCCGTTGATGTAGGAGATATTTTCATTCAAAAATAGCTACATATTGATGATTTGTAAGCATGATAAATCAACTTGTGTTGAACTCCTGCAGTATTGGTCTGGCACGCACCTTCCTCCTGGATCATCTGCTTGCTTCAGTCTGTCTGTCTTCTTCACGATGTTCTCTCTGGCCAGGTCACCTCCACAACTGTCCGCCTTCTGGTCACACAGCTGGGCACGTCGATATATCCGACGAGTGTAGGCGACTCTCCTTCTCCTTACTGGCCTTCGGTAATTCGTACTTCTGGGTGGTCCTCCATCTTCCCTGTCGACGCAGGGTCACGATGTACAGGTACAGGCTGCAGAACACGGACTGGTCCTTCCTCTTTTCCAGGTTAGGACCGGGCGGTCCTTATTCCATTTCGACCAACTCAGCTTGGAGGCTCACTCGTTCCACCACCTTTCCCCTTCCCAGGAAACCTTGGGTGGGATCCGTCATGCACTGGGCTGGTAAAATAGTATTCACAAGATTGGGCAAGGAAAGACAAGGTTGAAGGTAATATGGAGGTGCTTACATGGCCGTTTGGCCACCTGGGCACATCATAATTGTGACAACAGTAGGCTACTGTACAACCATCTGCATGTACTGTACTATGGGGCTCAAATTGTTTTGGCCACTTTGTCCTGATATTGAAGCAACCCTTCACACACACACCTGCTCAACGTGGGGCCTGTGCGAAGGGTTGCTTCAAGACCAGGATAAAGTGGCAAAAACCATTTGAGTCCCATAATACTATCTTGTACAGTACTATACATCCAAGAGCATAATAGTCGTTAGCAATAATTTCATTATCATGCAACCTCCACCGGCCAGTACTGTGTATTTCCTATTGAGTAGTACCCCTCTGATAAGGGGGCTTAGTTAACAGAATATACACATTAGTATTGTTGTGATTCTATAGCTCGCGGTCGATATGTTTTCGAAGAAATTTCCTGGAACTAACAAAAAGATGCGGCGTGGTTCTAAAAATAAGCATGGGTCTGAATAGATCCAGTCCTTTCATCCTTCCTATTATCGCAGCGGTTTCTTTCCTTTTTAACCCGCTACAAGTGCTTGTAAATGGACGGTTTTATGCAATAATTAGTCAACCCACATGAGAACAACAGTAGTTTTAAGAAGAAGGGCTTTGAAGGTCATGCTTGTGAAATTCATTCAGTGTTCTTTTCGGTCATTTATGGCAGAAGTATGCAGATTTCACCAGCGTGATTTTAACTGCATGAAGTAGGATCCTTTAGGTATAATGTTCCTGGGCGTAGCTCAATTTTGACATTTTTGTAGGTTGACAAATTATCGCATAACACCGTCCATGCACACCATTATTTGTGAGTTAACTTTTCAGTCATTTGTGGCAGAAGTATGCAGACTTCGCCACCTCGATTTTAACTGAATGAAGTACTATCCTTTGAGTGTATGTTATATTAACTCAATTTTGACATTTGTGTGGATTGACCAATTATTACATAACACCAAACTAAAGAGCCGATGGCTGATAACGGGGTATGAATTATTTTTAAAAAAAAAAAAATACGAAGCAGGTTGGCATAGTGGATAAGGCGTCCGACTGCTAATCGGGAGGTCCTGGGTTCGAATCCCGGGGCCGGCAACTCTGACCGTTGCTTTCTGTGGTTTCCCACGGTCCTTCCAGGAAAATTCCGGAGTTGCTTCCGTAATTAATAGGCCACAGCTGCTTCCTTCCGTCCCTATCCTATCCCAAAGAGCACAGTAAAATGAAAAGCAAAGAGTTCCAGGCAAAAAACATAACATCATCCAAATGTAGATTGCAACTGGAGATGGTCTGAGCTCGAACTCCTTTGATTTCATAGAGGGGAATATATTCTGGGAAACCTCGCGCGAGTTGTTATGTAATGCGTAACGTCGTGGGTGGCTGATAAGTAGCTGGACCACTGTACTGTACAGTATCAGTAGTTTGAAATGTCGATAGAGATTCGGTGTCAGCTGGAAGCCGTAAAGAAGCAAAATCGAGGCTCAATCTATAATTATCAAGGTGGAGTTATATTTGATTTCCTACAGTACTCGTCAGGGCTGGAGGCCAGAGCATGCTTTGAAGCTATATGGGTACTAAGCATAATTATTCGGTGATAGACAACAGGAGTAGTCGACAGGTTAATTAACGCCATGGTTACGCAATTTCATACCGAGTTCATGCTCATTATCTACTGTAGAATTAATTTATTTTATTTCACAATTATCTGTAGCTGTACATGTCAGAATCATGTAAATAATTGTAAAGATTGAAAAAGTTGAATTAATATGCATATTCAAAAAGTCGACGATTACAGTGATTCACACCATGTGTTTTGCGGTTTGTTATCAGTTTCACAAATAACATGTATGATATTAATTAGCTTGTTTTTTTGTGCGTGGCATTCCCAAGCTCCGAAAGAATGCTCGAGTATGAAGGTTGATAAGCATGCAGCTGCTGTTTTCTTCGCAGAAAGAACGTACGGTAATTATTCTAGAAATGCTTGAGACAATTGCCATTGATGATGGTTACGCAGTACACAACATGCCAACTCTTGTCATATAGCATACCAAACTAACAACAAATCACATTATTTTCTAACCATTACTCCTGTGCTGTCACGTCCCTTCATGATACTATTATCTTTCAGCTACTTCCACGACTATAGACATGCTATAGATGCTCAGTTACTATTAGTTGGTTATACTGTAGCCTACAGTATATGGAGCTTCCATTTTTAACACCGGCGCGCAAAAAAAAACTGAGCTCTGCTCCGACTCCTATAAACCGGTAAAAATATAGCACAACCATCAGTAACTCCGTGCCTCGCACGGGACCACATCAGCCGTGGAATACTTCGAAGTTTTTGTAATTAAAATATAAGGCTTCCCGTAGTTGAGCCTCGTGTTGCCCCAGCTACCCCACGATATGTATACGTATATAGCTATATCGACACCCCTGATTGATGGCATTGTCTTCCTACACACGATCATCCGTTGCTAACAGGCTTCTTCCAATGGCCACCTTTTATACCCACACATCCTACCTGCCTGCCTAATACCTATACTAATCTACTATCTCCACAATCAGCCACCCAGTCACTTCAATTCAAAGCATCTGGATATAGACTCTGCAGGAAAGATTTTGTTTCATAAAAGGGACGGTGCGGTGGTATATTAAGTTCACCGGAACTCTTCTGGCTTCTGCAGTATAGCTGCCGCTGCTGTTGCGCCACATAAAGCCTACTGACTGCTTTTGGTGTTAGCGCGGTTGTGCGTGGGCAAGGCACAGCCGGAAGAACAATAATCTTGAGGTTCCTTTTGAGCTTAAAAGAGGCAGTTTTGTAGGATCTTAATTTCTTTTCACAAAACTTACAATGGTTCGAGAAAGTGAAAGACCAAAAGGAACAAAGGCTGAGGTAGTATTTGGAATGTGGGTTAATTAATTTATTAACTGTTCGTGGAATTGGAATTACACGTGTACAGTACAGTGCCACGTGCCACTTATTGTTGGGATGGTCCTTTCAGGGTTATATGGAGTGCGGTGAATCCGTAGCCTACAGTGTATTCCAAAGTTCCAATAAGTACCTGGGTCCTTTAAGTTGTCGCAAATTTTGCCCGAAGCTGTTATTTTTGTGTGGCTTTTTTCGCCCCGATCGAGGTGCTCAATTATTTATAGGTGATAAATAACACTTAATATCACCAGCTGCTATATTCGACCGCAAGTAGAAATAATTGAGCACCTAGATTGGGGCGGAAAACGCCACATAATTATAGCAACTTCCGGCGAAAGTTGCGATAACTGAAAGGACCCCGCTACTTGGGACATACTGTATAATTTTGTTTTCACTTATAAAATCATATTTTGCATCCATACCCCGCTCGGCTTCTTCCCTTGTTTTATTGGCCCATTCAAATGTCCGTGAACTACTGTAGCTACGTTACATACAGTGTGACTGTGATCTGCGGTCACTTCAGAAACATTATAATGTATACAATGGCTTGCCTTAATGAATACTACAGTATTATGTGCGTAAGATTCCGTTTGGGCCTAATATATTATCTGTTTTATTCTGACTACGAAACGACTGTTATAACTTGCCCAGTTAAACTTACAGCCTATGGTTCATTTATGTGTCACTTGAGGCGCCTTCTTCCAAAACTCGACAAATCCAATTTCCAAAAAAAAAAAATTAGTTAAGGGTGGAAATAATTATACAGTATTTTAGGAAGTGTATGTCTTATAAGGGCGTGTCGGTGGCGGAGTGGTTAGCGCCACATCCTTCCCCGAGTTCGATCCCCGGGTCGGACGGAGGATACGTATGTGGATAGAGTTTCGATGGGTTCTCTCCGTGTTCGCAGTGGGTTTTCTCGGGGTTCTCCCGTTTCCTCCCACTATCAAAATCCATCACAGCGCAGGCAATGATTAAAGTCGGTATTTAAAAGATGGTCCCCTAAGAGGCCCAAGGAGGCCTATCACGGGATATCCATTATTATTATTTTATTATTATAAATTATAACTTATATACTTTCTATTTCCCATATACTGTAGTTGCACATGCACCTTCCTCTGTGTGACTAATGAGTATTGCACTCTATTTCAGGGTACCAATATTCTTTGGCTACACTCGCAATGAGATAGCACTGACTACTACAATAAGTATCATTATGCTTGTTGCACTTTTTGAGTCTGTGTTTCTGGCAGTGGACCACCAGTACCATGTGTCAACTATTGGTATGTATGATCTTTCCTATTTAAAAACACACAGGCCTAATTGACGATAACCATCTCTAATACTCTAGAATCTTCGATAATATCCAGAGGAAAATCAACCGGAGTGTGTCTGACAACTGGATGCATATGCAAAGGTGATAAATTGAACTGTCCAATGGTCACATGCATTGATCGGCATGTTCCCAAATTTTCAGCCTCTGAACTACTACGAAACATGAACCAGACTGTTGACCCTTGCGAGGATTTCTACGAGTTTTCATGCGGTGGATTTATGAAGAAACAAGACATCAATCCCTATGACACCGAAGTGTCCTTGATTACCCTCGCGCAAGATAGGATAGAATACCTAATTCGTGACATACTGGAAGAATTCAACAGCGAGGATGATCCGAAATATGCACAGCTAGCCAAAATATTCTACCAATCCTGCATGAACGCATGTATGTAAGACTCATGTGCTATAGGCCAAAATATTATTGCGAACACTGGTTTATTCCTGTACGGCTGTACCGGAATATCTTGTGAGTACCACTACCTGGGCATGTTTTACTTGCCACACGTGAACGAGTGTCCACAATAATATTTGGCTGATAGCTCATTGTTATTTCTGGAAGGGTCCAATGATCGACTCACAAAGAAACTCGATGTGCTAAGTCCGACACAGTCCCCAGTCACTCGTATATCTTATACATTGCTCCCCACGTGAGCTTACTTAGCTGATCTCCCGCATCAAGGGGGGTTGGCCACGGGCGGCGCTAGGATCACGCACCAAGATAGGTGGCGCCGCCACTAGCGAGCAATTCTGAAACATTTAGCTCGATTCTGATTGGTTGGAGTAGTAGATGCCTCCTGTACTACTCCAGCCTATCGGAGTCGAACGAAATAGTTCAGAGTTGCCCGCTAGTGGGGGCGCCACCTATCTTGATACGTGATCCTAGCTCCACTGTGGCAAACCCGCCTTAGTGGGGGAGATCAGCTAAGCTCACGCAAAAAGGGGGGGAGTGAGCGGGGCCTGGTCCGAAATATGAGAGTTGGGGATTAGTAATGTTCATGATTTAAAAACTTTTTGTTCACAGCTCAAATGGAGAGTTTCAGCGCGAGTTCCCTGGAAGAATTGGTCGAGGAATTAGGAGGCTGGCCTGTGATTATGGGAGACTATTGGGACTACACCAGGTTTGACTGGAAAGACTTTATGGCCAAGGCTCGGACTTTTGGATTAAGTAGCAACCTGCTGCTGAAAGTTGACTTGCAAATTAACATCGTAAATATCAGCCAATTCATCATTGAGGTAGGTCACAACTTAGGGTACTATGTTTTTAAATAAACTGGCAAGAAATAGTGTCTTATGATCCAACCAGCATTTTACTTGTACTTGTACTGCAACTGAAAGCACTTTCAACTTCAGATCAGCCCACCATATTCTGCACCTCCAATCCCGGGTAGAAAGGCTCAAGCCACATACGATTTCCGCGTCCAAGTAGCTGAGTCCTTCGGGGCAGACTGGGGCATGGCTCGCAGGGCAATTGCGGAAGTGATGGCATTTGAAAACGACTTGTTTCAGGTAGGTAGCCAATGGGAATATTGAATTATACAGTATTTAGCAGAAACAAGATTGGCAAATCACGGGAGCTTCATGTTTACTGCTATTGTCCCCAACGTCCGTCACTGTATTGGGACTAAACCTGAAACCACCCATAACTCATTTTCGGCCAAAAATGGACTTACCCTTTCCCCCCATCCCTCATCCTACCGCCCCTTTCCCCCTTTAAAAAATACATCCTAGCAAACCCATATTTTAGACCTTTTTTCATCGATAGAAAAAAGTATTAAGTTATAGCAAGGCTCTGTCCGTCCGTCCGTCCGTCCGTCTGTGGACAGGTATCAGGTATCATGGGGTAGAAAGATGGAGGGGAGAAAGGGTGATCTTGGGGAGGCCGGGCAGTGAGGGGACTGGGAATAAGTCAGGGGGAAAGGGACGGTCTGGGGAGAATGGGCGGTCAGGGGCAGGGGGGGGGGGTGGGGGGAAAGGGGTGGTGGGGGGAGGCGGCGGATAGAGTGAACCCGGAAACCGAAAATCGAAAAAAAGGTGCGTTCACATATACGTGCTCTGTCTGTCAGCCTGATATCTGTTCACAGACAGACAGACAGACAGACAGACAGACCGTTATATAAGCCTTTTTTTCTCGAAAAAGTCTAAAACGACTTTATACGCTCTCATGCTACTCCTGAATTTTAATATGTTTGGGAGAATAATGTAAGGTGGCGTCCATAAATTACGTAGACAGGAAAGGGGGGGAGGTGGGTTCTCAATTGTACATGAGTGTACATCAAGGGNACAGCTTTTATAGTAGGATTTGTGATTTTGAACCAATTAACCCTGTAATGCCACTAATCTAAGTAATGCCCACTGGGTCATATCTGGCACACCATTTAGTGCAATTTTTATATTTTCTGTAAGTGTGCCAAATTGCACTAAATGGTGTGCCAGATATGACCCAAGGGGCATTACAGGGTTTTAACCGGCGTCAGGCTTATTGTAGGCTACATGTAAATAAAAGGGGTAGTGTATCATACATATACAAGTGTCTAATGGAGGGGAGGGGGGGGGGATTGAAGAAAGTGAAAAACGTGCCTACCTAATTTATGGACGGTCCCTAAGGTAAAGTCACGTGTATACAGTTTTTATACCTTCGATAACCAAATAGAAAGGGGATTTGGTTGCCATGTCTTCTTTCTCCACTGGCAGGTTTCGAGATCATGTTTCAGACAACGGCGACTCTCTCCAGTTACATATCTACAATAACTACCAGTAACATACGTTACATAATGAGTTTTTCGTATGAGTGACAATATCAATAAATAATATGAAATTATTGCATAATTAGCAGAATTATTATTAGTTGATTGTTATCAAACTTATTCCCTAATAATTTATCGCAGACCACCAATTTTGATTACAATAATTGTACACTGCTAAAGACCCCACACTGTTAATAACACTCAAACATCAAACAAGATACGAAATGTGGGCCCGACTAAGCCAAATGACAAAAACAATCCCTAATATCATTCCTTCATTCTGACAGGCAATAACTGCGATTGGGAACACCCAGAACCAGCAACTAGGATTCAACCCAATAACAGTTGGTGAACTCGAAGACCAGTATCCGGCAATGGAATGGAAAAGATTTCTGACCTCACTCATGCCACGTGGGTCAGAATGCATCATGGATCATGAGGTAGTTACCGTCAAGTACCCTGAATACCTTGATCAACTGAAGACACTCCTCGAAAACACTGACACCAGGTACCCTAACACTATTTTGGTTTACTATTAATAAGTATATAATACGCTGACAAGAATATTTCTTTTTTGATCAGAGTTGTGGCAAATGCTCTGGTGTTGGACCTTTTGGAGGAACTGGTCGGAATATTCGGAGGAAAACTGAAAACAATACATGACCAGTACCTGCAGGAATACCTGGGAATTTCGGAATACAAGCCACGTTGGAAGGAATGCGTCCGTCTCACCAATGACGGGTAACTAGAGTCCACTGGCTTACCTTGTAGGCCTACTATACTAGAAGTACTGTACAGTAGCCTACATCTGATTTATTTTGGCAGCTTTCCCGATGCTATAGGTGCTCTCTATATCAAGAAGTATTTCCGTGACGACATCAAGTACAGGACAGCTAACATGTTCTCCCGCATTCGGAATGAGTTTTCTGAATCTGTTCGCCAACTGGACTGGATGGACGACAAGACAAAGTTTGTTTCAGGCAGACTAATATGTAATATAAAACTAAATTAATGTTAATTATTTACCCCTTACAGGCAACTTGCAATCCAGAAGGCTACATCGATGGATCAAATGGTTGGCTATCCTGTTGAATTCCTTCAGGACTCCCTATTGGACTCGGTTTATGAAGGGGTAAGATTGTATTAGACACCATTATTTTGACACACGGTGATCCAAAATACTTTTCCGACTGTTGTTGTAATTTTTGTACCATACTAAGCTGTTTATTTTAAGCAGTTACTTTTGAATTGTCTTAACGGGTGTCCAAAGTATTATCTGCTACTGTTAGGATGTGTTTGAAAAGCCTGCATTTTTTGTGCCCATTCTCAATAGGAAATGCACTGCAATTCAGAACTGAGAAAGATGACTCAATTTGGGATAATAGTGTCAGTTAATACTTTTAATAACCACTAAAAGTAAATGCTTAATAAATAAGAACCTTAGTGAGAACATTACGACAGCAACAGGAAAAATATTTTGCATCGCCCTGTACATTTTGTAAATATTGCCACACCTTCAGACATTGCTTTCATAAAATTTGTCATGTCTTTTCAGATTAGCATGACTGATAACTTTTTCCTGAACTACATGACCCAGAAGTACTTCTACCCTGATCAGAGCTTGGGAGCACTTCGACTCCAGGTCGAAAAGAGAGACTGGTTAATGCGGCAGAGAGTGACTGATGTCAACGCCTACAACACCTATGTCACAAATACTGTTGGTAAGTAACATTATCATTATGTTGCATTTACACTTTAGGTTGGTTTACATTACACAGATGGGAAGGGGCAATACAGATCAGCACGACCATCTTTTTTTATAAATTGACGAATCGGTATTTACCATGGCAGATATCCCAGCTGCAATCCTGACCGACACCTTCTTCTCCCTGGATCGTCCACGCTACCTGAATTTCGCCATCCTTGGATCAATTCTGGGCCACGAAATCATGCATGGATTCGACACCATGGGCAGCAAGTTTGACAAATACGGAGCACTGAATAACTGGTGGGGAGGAAAGGCCAAGAAAATGTTCGCAAAGAAAGCAGCCTGTTTCGTACGACAATACGGAAAATACCAGATCAATTCCATGAAGGTAAGCCTCATGAGCTGTACATTACTCTCCAATTTTATACATATCATATATTCCTGGAGACATACACCATCTTGAAAGGATGGGCCCAAGCAACCTAATATTAGTAGCTAAATGAGAAGTAGAGTTATTCGCTTAATTACTTCAGGTGAACGGTGCTCTGACCTTGGACGAAAACATCGCTGACAACGCAGGGGTACGATTTGCTTACAAGGCGTACCAAACCTGGCAAAAACAAAACGAAGCAGAAGGCAGTCTCCCTGGTATGTCCTACACCCCTAACCAAATCTTCTGGATCAGCTACGCTTCCGTCACTTGCACCAAAGTTCGTCGGGATCATATTGCAAACACACTGGCTGACACCCACGCTCCAGAGAAGTACCGGATCATAGGATCAATCTCCAACATTGAAGAATTTGCCAAGGATTTTCAATGTCCAGAGGGATCCAACATGAATCCTGCTGCCAAATGCAAAATTTGGTAATGGTAAAGTCAAATATCAGTATCGTAGGAATGGTCTTCCAGAAGCAAGTCACCAGGTCCGGTGAAGCAAAGAAGCTGGCATAACGTATCCTATTCAAATAACTCGTAAAAAGGTTCAGTTCCTTTGATAGGAACCACTATACATCAATCACTAAGCAGTTTTAGCTATGATAGAAAGCTAAAGCAATGTTGCATGTCATTCTCTTAGCGAGAATGAAAACCGGTGTGAAACTTCCATAACTTTAATCGTAAGACAAGCACGAAAAATGTGAGTTTTGGAAGATTAGAGCTAGAGGTATAAGTTAGAAAATATTCTACACTTTGTAGTGTACACACATAATATTGTTATAACTAAATGTCTACTGTAAGTCTACTTCTAGGGACGAAATCTTGCTTTGTATACCAGTCATTCAGTCTAACCTAAGTTACATTGTGTGAAAATTCCGAAATTGTAACTATTCGCCAACCACTTACAGGTTTAAAGTGCAAAAGTTCATTGCAAAAAATGTATATAATCACATAACATAGTTGTTGTTATCATAATCAACCTGCTACGCTTTGAGGAGAAGTGGCAATGTTGCACGAAATAATAGAGCATGTCACTCGACCTTAGCCATTATGAAAATGTGTGAAACTCCTATAATTAACTCTAATCGTGAACCAGCACGAAAACTTTGAAATTAGGAAGATCAGAGCTAGAGGTAGTTAGAAATATGCTGCACTAATATGTATAACTATAGGTTTTAGTATAGACTGAAGTCAAAGTAGTCTGCGTCCACTTCTAAAGAAGAAAATTGATGTATTGTATCAACAGTGCAAAAAGAACTTTCCCAGTCATCCTGACGTGTGGGCAGGCCGCTTGACACACACCATGTAAGTTACATGGTGTGTGTCGAGCGGGCAGCACACACATCAGGATGACTGGGAAAGTTCTTTTTGGACTGATGGTACTGTAATACCAGTTATTGTGCAGCAAGTTGTGTAACAAATCCAAACTTGTAACTGCCATGTAACCCAACCGCGCTAGACAGACTTAGCGGTGTTGGAAAGTGCAAAAACTGTATATAACCAGATAGTATCGTTATTGTTATCATAATTAAGGGCTTGAGAAGCCACGGCAATGTTGCACTTAATAGAGAGCATGTCCTATTCTTAGCCCTGCAAAACTTCCATAACTCGAATCGTGAGAATCTCGAGATTTGGAAGCTAGAGGTAGTTAGAAAATTGTCATCGTTGTACAGTACGTACAGTTTGTAGGTTTTAGTCCAGATTGAAGTTAAGGTAGTCTGTGTCTATACTTCTAGAGAAGAAAACCTCCTGTATATAAGTTATTTACGCTAACCTAGTTACATTGTGTATTTGTCCATAATAATTATTATAACTGATATGTCCCAACCACTAAATCGATTTAGTGGTGATAAAATGCGAAACGGTTAGTTACAAAACACTGTATTTTAATCACATAGCATAGTTATTGTAATCATAATCAATAATCATAATCAATATGTTGTGAGGAGCAGTGCCAATGATACCCGAAATAAAGCATGCCCTTCTATTAGCGAGCATGAAAACTTATGAAACTTCTGTAACTCGAAGAATATAATCAGCATAAAAAATTCGAAATGGAAGATTAGAGCTGTCGGAGGTAGTTATATAAAAATACTACACTTAGTTCGTATGACTGCATGTTTAAATCCAAATTGAAGTTTTCAATCAGTCAATCAATTTATTTTACCTCATTGCATCGGCGCAATGAGGGACTTACATCCCGTACATTTTAGAACACTAATAATAATAAGAGGGGTCCCTGCTTGGAAGTAAATAGATCTTTGACATAATCACACCCGATGCCCAGTGTCCTGGGGGCGGAGCACTGAGAACCAGCACAGCCTATAATTATAAAGAAGAAACAATGTTGCAAATTGAAATTAAGGGAGCCTGTGTTTCCTTCGAGAGAAGAAACCTGACGGACCCATTCCAGTTATTTCAGCTACTCTAACCTATAAGTAACATTGTGTACAAGTCCAAAATTGTAACTGTATTATTAAATCTGGAGAGTGTTAAAATAAAATTTTTAAAAAACCATATGTATCTTGGGCAGGAGATATTCAATAAGTCCAACAAACCAGTTTCGAGAAAATCCCAAGTAGTCCAGGTGCTAAGGGACAAATTTGACCCAAACTTTGCATTTTGTGACAAAAGTATGAAACTCGGTACACTTGTCCTTTGGACACTTCTGATCATATCTGGACGTGGAGCCACGATGACCCACCCCGGTGGTGGTCCATTTCGCAGGGTTTCCATAACTACCAGATGCAGCATCCTTTTAGGACCTTGTATTGGGTGACAAAAACATGAAATTCGCCACAATTGGTCTTTGGACACTTCTGAACATGGCTGGATGTGGGGCCATGATGACTGACCCCGCTGTGGGTCACTTGCAGGGCTGCCAGATCTAACGGACCAAACATACATCTCTGCGAGGATCATGTGAATTGGGAGCTTGCACTATTCGGTGATAAAAACGTGAAACGCGGTACGGTAGTTCTTTGAACACATCTCAACATATCTGGACGTGGGGTCACGGTGGGTGACCCCTGGTGGCCT
>KZ538508.1:26959-65478 GCA_000934665.2 Catajapyx aquilonaris | reverse complement strand
AACTCTTATTGATCTCTTAGCAACGACCTGCTTATAAACAAGCAGCTTGTTGATTTTTCCAATAACTGTTGGTGCCACAGAGTTGGATCACCCTGTATAGTCCTCTTAATTCATTCTAATGATATTTGGTAAAACCTTTGAGTGAAGGGACACCTCATGAAACTGATTCCGACACAATTTTATGTCTCAGAAGCAGTGCCCTCCTTGGCACAATAATTAGCATGAGAAACCTTCACTAGCAATCATGACAGGTACTTCTGCAGCAGCCAGCATATAAAACTACATGCTACAAGCTTGCTGAATGTACGAGTATATCCTGAACAAAAATATGCTGCAGGTTTGGTTATTAATTACAGGAGTGGAGGCAACTCAAGACAAGGTCTAGTAACTGGTTTTCAGATGTGACTTGCAGTACTTGGAGTTCTGCTACCGATATATTCAGGCATAGATTCCAGGGAACTCTTTGATATTTTTGTGATTAAGCATCATCTTTTTGGTTGCACTGATACACTAATACGTCCCAGGTAGGTTTTGCCAAAAAAGACCTATGTCACAAGCAGTAACTTGACCCCTTGTTGACGAAGTACGTCCATGAAGTTAGATGAAATTAGAGGGGATAGTACGAATTACAACATTATTGACAGAAAATACTCAATGAGAGCATGGAATTTGAAAAAAATAAGTTAATAAATTGCAAGGTCAACATGGCCCACACTTTCTGTGCGTTTGCAGCGCCCGAGAGGCAGCCGGCCTTGGTGGACTAGTGGTTAGCGCGCTCGCCTCTGGTCCCAAGGTTGTGGGCTCGAACCCGGCCAAGGTCGGTGACTTTTCTTCGGGTGGTAGAAAAGTGAGAGGGGGGAAGTTCGGAGGGGAAGTAAAGCCGTGTGCTTGTGACATTGCGCGAGTGCATGTTAAAGATCCCCAGAGTGGCCAAATTTCCAGGAGGAGGACCACCCCCTGGCGTCGGTGTTGAGCCTTAGAGGCAGAAATAGGCTGATGTTAAGCCCCACTGAACTGAACCCAGCACCCGAGAGGCAAAGAGATGCATTAATGTCATTTCAAGGTATTGATTAAACTTTGAATATATCAGCAGTTAAATTGTCTGAATATTATCCACTAGCCAGATGACTGACAACCAGTTACTTTAGATAATTTCCAAAGGATACCTTGTGAGATCCAGAATCAATTAAGCTGTGGTTGCCCACCAACTGCTCCCTTAACATGATCTCCATTCATGCCGGGTCCATCTTTAGGGGATGCGATGGCTTCCTCCGTTTCCATGTTCTCTTGCATTTCACCCTTAACAACAAGAAACAGTAGTCAATACTATGGATGCCAAACACTTCCCCCACAGTACCCTAAACCCAACTTCATCTTAATAAAGAGCAAGAGCTCATTTTCACAACTCAAGGAACATGGTCATTGAATGTGGTAGAAGCAGGTTAAGGCTGTGTTTACATGTGAGTGATTCACTTGGTTTGGGGGCAAAAACTGATTGTTACTTTTGCCTCAAACAATTGGTTTCATCGCCCAGTGATGCTCATGGCTGAGCCAATCACTCACATGTAAAGCCTCGTTTACATGCGAGCAATTTATCAGCAATATACATCAATGAGCGATGGGACCAATTGCTTGGAGCAAAAATAAATAGTTACCACCATTATTACTTTTGCTTAGCGATGTACTATGGGGTTCAAATACTTTTGGCCACTTTATCCTGGTCTTGAAGCAACCCTTACACACACACACACACACACATTCCTATCCTTGAGAGGTTTTTCCAAAATTTAAAACTAACCTAACCTACAAGGAAACACGAAATTTTGGTGAAATATATTTTTACTGTCTTTATGAGGTATTTTTCGATTTTTCCCTATCCTTGTGAGGCATGTGTTCACTATGAGGTACAGGAAAACTACCTCGTAATGACAAAATTCCTCACAAGGATAGGAAAAACGCGTCAAAAATTCCTCACAAGGATAGCAATACGCGTCCACACACACACACACACCTCCTTAACGTGGGGTCTGTGCGAAGGGTTGCTTCAAGACCAGGATCAAGTGGCCAAAAGTATTTGAACCCGATAGAACATTGCTGCAATATCGCTGATAAATCGCTAACATGTAAACGCAGCTTAAATGCAGCCTAAAGTTCCCCTCCTCACAAGGAATAATCATCTGCAGGTGATTCAAAGTTACACAACAAATGAATTTTTTTCGGTTCTAACCTCAGCATCTGGTGGCTTGGGAACATCAGTATAACAAGTTTGGGTACTGCTTGAAACCATCATTGGCTCTTCGCCATCATTAACTACATCGGTCTGAGTGCCAACGGATTTCATCAAAGGTTGCTGCCCAACACTACCGCCTTCACCCACATTTGCAGGGCCTGCCCCTGCATTACGTGAACGTCTTTTCTCCAGCTGCGAAATAAAGAATCCGTGGTAAACATAATTTGTGCCATATGTTGCAATGCTACTTTAAACTGGGTTTAAGCTAAATGCTTCACAGGCCTTAAGACATAAGAGAGTAGAAGGTTTAGATTCATACCACGATTCTGGCCATGGCAGCCATGTCTCTCTCAATCCCTGCAAGCATGGCACTCATGGATTCCAAAATCTGAGTCCGCATAGTCATCTGCTGGACTAGACATCGGGAAGGTTGTCCGAACCACATGAGGGGCGACAGTCCATCCATGAATGCCGATAGTCCATCCATGAATGCATTCATAGCCTGTATCAAGTTATACATGGTCTGCGCCTCCATCTTGATCTCTTCACCGGTTATCTTCCACACGGTTGGGCTTATCCAACACAGCACAATGGGGTAAGGTTGGAGAAAATTGGATGGGTCCAATGCAATGGGTGTAATGCAGCCCACCACTTCCACTTCCTGTCACACTAGTGATCCTGGTGGCAGACACTCAAAGCTGCTCCTAACTGTCAATTCAAATCTGCTTTGTTTGTTTGACCAGGCTACCTGACCACATATTCACACTAATTAATTTGACAATTAAGGACAAGTCTCACACTCTTTGGGGGCAAAATTTTACGATCTGGTAACTTCAACTGACATTGTGCAGAAATTGGCTTTATTCTTTATGGCAGTGGTATATTACTTACAAACTTACAAACAACCGTGGGTTTACCCGGCGTTGTCCAGGTATGTTGGGGTGCTGGTAAAGGTAGCGGTACGTATATTTCAGCAAAACACATGGCTGTGCAGTCTTTTCCTGGGCAAACTCTATCCACATTCCTCTTTTTACACATCCAATCAGCATATCTGCATCGACTATGCTATTACCGAAGCAGGTAATCTATCACAGATAGTGACAAACTTTGGCTTATTTTTACTTTTTCGGGAGGATGGAGGATAATGTTAGAGAAAATAAAAAAGCTAGAATAATTTTATAGGCCTAACGTAAAGGGTATCCACAAGGAACCTCCCTAGTTTCTACTTGCTATTATCAGCTCTTGGTTCAGCCAACTTGAATTTTGTTACAGGATAGTGATAGACTACTCGACATTGCTAGATGAGAACAAACTTCTTGGAAAAGACGAGTTCAGAGAGGTCAGATACATGCTTTCCTACGAGATCACAGAACTGAAACGACTATTCAACAACTCATACGTTCCGAACATGCGGGTTAGTCAATCATTGCATACCATAGGAGGACATGTTTGAATTGTTTCATATTTTTCAGGCGGAGGAAATGGTGCGCATGGCCCAAGCAAGGATGAACACGGCCATGGGGGAATTTAAGGACACTTGTAGGGCAGTCCGTAAGGCCAAGGAGGACTTTGAAAAAGTCAAGGAGACGACATCACCTCTTCATGCAATGTTTCGACCACACTATTTCAGAGCTTGACAAGATATACAAGGTGTGCTCTTGTTCTGTAAAATACAAAGCTGCACTTGATACTTGGCTGAAGCAGCTGCACTTACACTTGACATTTTATGGCAATGATTCAGTACAAGACACTTTTTAAGGTGTTGTGTAGGAACGATTCAGCCCAGGTTCTTTTGGCTCCACAAAACCCAGAAGAGCCATACCTGAATGGGATTGAGGTCACCTGCATCCCTCCAGGTAAGCGGTTCTTCTCTGTGAGCGACATGTCCGGAGGTGAGAAGACACTTACTGCTCTCGCACTTATGTTCGCCATACACAAGTCAGTTATACGACATGCTAGTTGCCTAGTGTACGTAGCCTTTTCAATTGTCCAAGTATGACAACCCAACTACCCCATTGCTGCTGATGGATGAGATTGGGCTGTACTTGCTCTTACTGGCGTGCGGGAGGCAGGAGGGTAGTAGTTGGTGGGGGCAGCGGGCTGTGTCGCTAAGATAGGTCTGTATATCCGCAAGGAAGGAAGGTTAGGTTAGGTTGGTACAGCATACCCCTTCCAAAATCCAAAAAATCAATCTGCCTTTGCGACATAGCCAAGCTGCCACCACTCCCCATGCCGCGTTCCGCACGCCAGTAAGGGTTAGTCTTTCCTGAGATTGACGTGTCTCTTGACAATCCCAATATAAGTAAGATGGCCAACTACATCTGCGATAACAGCAAGTCAGTTCAGGTGATCATCAACTCTCTGAAGAGCGAGTTGTACAGCCATGCAGACTCTCTTATCGGGATAGCGCCATATGTAAGGACACTAGGGCCTGATTGCACCAACGAAATTACCGATTCGATAGCTCCTAACAGATAGATAGGACACGTTAAAAGCTAGGGCTCCTAACGATCCATTAGGAGCTATCGGATCTGTAATTTTGGTTGGTGCAATCGGGCACAGGTATGACAACATTGTGCTTTTATTAACTGAACTGCTTGCAGGCAGGAGATTGTCTCGTGAGCCATGTTTACACCAAGGACGTGACCCAGCATGACCCGTCAGAAGTGGAGGCACAACCAGTCGACCAGTCATTGCTTTGCAAGCATGCAGTTTAACAGTTTACAATTATTATGCCTGAAGTACAAAGTAGTTTAAAAAAAAGTACGACATGTTTTAAGTTAGATTTTTTGTGTTCATGATTTTGTTCCTGATGCTGGAGTTAGAAACTTTTTTTTAGCTTTTGACATTGAAATTATCATGTACCTGATTAGCATTGTGTGTGAGAATAAAACAAGATGCACACTGACTGAATTTTAAGTGTATCTCTATATTGAATTCATTCAATTCATTAATGCTATGATTTAGAAACTGCAGTACAATATGCTATCGAAATATCCTGACCTTTGCTCAGCTTACATAACCGCCACAATTATGTTTGACATGGAGGTCAGCGAATATATCGCTTCAAACTGCCTAATCAGGACATCTAATTGATTTGTGTTTGTGCCTCTATTTGACCGCGGGGATCATCAGTAGTGTGCAGCACGTGACATATAGGTGAGAGATCTGGTACTACGTCCACAGCCGTGCAAGGAGGGTGTTGCATACTGTGTAAATATTATTAACTAGTGAAGCAATTGCCAAAATTGGGCAAAACCTATAATTAATCAGTATTACAGTGACAATTAAAAGACTTTAATGAGATGGCCCGCCAATTTACCACATAGTACTAATCTTCATGCATAGATGGCACATACTTCATACTATGTACCCCCGCGAGCATAAAGATGGAGACGGCAGGCCCTTTTTTGACCTTTCTTTATCCGACTCAAATTAATGAACTCTTTTGGGACCAAGTTAGCTGCATCATGCGTGTGTTCGTGTATTTATGACAGTATATTTGCTACCGTAATAGCTGCAATTGGCAGAGCAGCCTGCCGAAGGTGAGGGCCTGCCGTCTCCATTTTTATGCTCGCGGGTGTACATTGTACACTCCCGCCACACTCAGGTAGTGCGAGAGAAAGCAATACTATCAGGTCAGACACACATCCGACGGAAAGAATGAGCCTATCAGAAGAAAGGTTAGTGTTGTTCACAGCTGGACATAATAGCAGTCCTTTAAAAATTTTCCGGCATGGGCAGCCCGAGGACTGCTATTATGTCCATACATGTACTAAGGGCGACAAAAGAATTGACCGGATTTGATGGGTATATGGCGCTATATACCCATCAACTCCAGTCAATTCTTTTGGCGCCCATAGTACATACAGTACAACTATGGTAATATACCATAATACATTTGCTCTAGTCATAAGTCCTTTTAGGCATCTTCAATGTCCAACTGGTGGAGTTCAAGTCCTTCAGAGGTCTGTATGACAGCAAAGGTGAAGAACTCTGTGTTCCATTGCACGGTTGAGTGATTAGCATAAGAAATGTGACAGATGCAGAGAAAGCCTTCTTCCCAATCAATCAAAATAAAATAAAGCGTGTCTCACCTGCCAGCTTCACTCTTATCCAGATGTTTCATGCCCCAAAGAAAACAGACCCAAAGTTTGAGATGCTTGAGTGTGACATGCCTGGCCAACACTGTCCTGCAAGCATGCAAGAGGACCAATGGCTACGAGCAGGATGAGATTGGCCATTTTATCCAAGCATGTTTGCTAACGAATTTGTATTGAACACACTATAAGGTTGTACTCACAAGGGAAGACAAGGGACCATGACGTGTCACTAACGGATTTGGACAAAAATCGCTCAGTGGGTAAATCACATGCGCAGAATTCATTGGTGAACGTAAAAACTCACACTTCGCAGCCATTTTCGATATATGAGTGACGTCAGATACGGCGCGCTCAATATAGTGCATCCTCTTGCTCCCTTTTTAGACTTTTTATCATCATCGAAAAAAAGTCTCTTAGAACGGCTCTGTCTGTCCGTCTGTTGACAGGTGTCAGGGCCTCAACTGCAACAGATAGTGGCATACGGTTTTCGGATTCGGATTAAATGTGACCTAAATAGGTGTCATGGCCAACTTCCGGTGACCCGCCACTTCCAGTTTTCCGGGTTCACTCTATTTGCACAAATCTACTTCAGAGTTTGAGACCAATTCCTCAGTCCCGTGACGGATAATAGGGGTTCTACTGTAATCTTTTGTAACAATTTGTAAATTTAGTAGGCCTACTATTAAACTTGAATTAGGCTACTTCATCGTCAATGTTACTTTCTTTGGGGAAAAATTACCCATAAAGTTTCATACTTGAAAGAATGAGAAAAAGTCTATTCTAATCACACTCACATGATTTGCCAATCTTGTTTTGTCACCTTCTCCCTCCCGCCTTTTTCTAGTCAGGTTCTTAACATGGTTTTATTTTTGGCTGCACATACTGCTCAATGTCATGTGGCACATGTGTGTTTCTCGCCGAGTATGGGCGCCTTACGGACTCCGTTAAACACTGACACATTACCTGTAGAGGCTTGGAATGATGATACCTTCCCCTGCATAGGAAGAACTACATAAAGTGGAAAGCCGGAATGAAAATAATTACATAGCAATTTCTTGATGCTCAAAAATGTACGAGGGTGGATCAAAAAGTCTTGGGCCTGAGATATTTTTATTCACATGACAATCACCAAATTTGGTCACATTTCTACGTAGTCCCCTCCTAGCTCAAAACACTTTTCCCATCTGTGTTCTAGTCCTTGGATGTCGAGCAAAAAAAAGTTTTGCTCCTGCCCCCCCAACCACTCATCAACTGCAGCTACCAGCTCTTTGTCTCCTCCATATTTCCTCCCACGAAGGTGTTCCTTCAACTTTGAAACCCCAAAAAAATCGGAGGGGGCCAAGTCTGGTGAATAGGGGTTATGGTGAAGCACCTCGAAGCCACAATCATGAGCTGCGCACTGTGCAACACGTGAAGAATGTGCAGGTGCATCATCTTGATGCAGCAGCACTCCGCGCAGCAACTTTCCTCGCCTTTTCTCCTTGATGGCTTCCCTCAGCTTCTTCAAAAGGTCAGCATATTAGGTGCCTGTGATCGTCTTCCCATGTTCCAGGTCCCACAAGCAACACCCCTTCCGAATCCCAAAAAACACTTGCTAACACCTTACCCCCCCATGGTCGCACTCGGAACTTGCGGGGGGGGAGGGGAACTGAATGCCGCCACTCTTTGCTTTGTGCTTTGCTCTCAAGATCATAATGGTGTAACCACGTTTCGTCTTGGGTGACATACTGTGCCAAAAACTTGTCAGGATCAGCTTTGTACCGGGCCAGGGACGTCTTAGAAATCAGCGCTCGAGTCCTCTTCTGATCTGGCATCAACATTCTCGGTACCCATTGGGTGCAGACGTTATGGAACGCCTAGGTACCGGTCAATATTGATTGTACGGTATCGTAAGATATGCCCATCGACAAAGCTATCTCATGGACAGTCAATCGTCGATTTTCAAGAACCATGTCGTGTAATTTGTCAACTTTTTCTAGGGTGGTTGCAGTGGCAGGACGATCTTCGCGGGGGTTGTCTTCGATGTCTTCTCTCCCCAAGCGAAATTGCTGAACCCAGTTCTTAATGGTTGTATAAGGTGGGGCACCATCAGCCAGTGTCGCCTGCATGTCTTGGAAAATCTGCTTCGGTGTCATACCTTTCTTGCACAGGTATTTGATGACGGCGCGCACCTCCAATTTCTCGATTTTGCTGGTGGCCTCACACATGACTGCACTCTCAGGCCTGTAGGTCGGGAATGGATGAAGCAATCTTGATGCAACTTTGCATGGGTCATCATGGTGAGTGACACCTTGTCTGGGTGGCAGTACATCCCAGTGCGTTGATTCCTTCTACCTCAGGCCCAAAACATTTTGATCTCCCCTCGTAAAACATCATGTTTGTGACTGGTATGTCGTCAATTAAGTATGACTAAAATTCGTACAAGAAGGGCACTAACGATACGTGACATCACCTTCCTTATGTACTTCTATCGCTCAAGAAGATGGAGACGATTTTGCTTTGGATTTAACACAAAATCATCTTAATTTTTTTGAGCGATGCAGTACGTTACACTTATATGGGGCCTCTTATTTATTACAACGCCTATACTCACCATCATCAGGCTGAATAAGTCGGTGAGCTTGGGCAGGTCATCACTTTCGATGATGATAAAAAGTCTAAAAAGGGAGCAAGAGGATGCACTATATTGAGCGTGCCAGATCTGATGTCACTCATATCTCGAAAATGGCTGCGAAGTGTGGGTTTTTACGTTCACCAGTGAATTCTACACATGTGAGTTACCCACAGAGCGATTTTTGTCCAAATCTGTTAGTGACACGTCACGGTCTTCCCTTGTCAGAGGTGAGAAACCACTACAACATTGGAATTTCACCCTACATGTACCAAAATACCAAATGATGGTGGAAAGGTCCATTTGCTACTCCCCTCCCATTGTTACTGCCAGCTCTTCATCAATCTTCAAGTCATGAATGAGCTGGAAGTGTGTCTTACCTGGGGAGGGTAGAATTTTTCAGATTGGCACTTCTGTCGCTCCAGGGCTCTCACTTGGGCGGGCAAGTCTGCAAATGTGCTATGAATCCAGCTGCAGCGGAAAGAACAGTCTGGGTTGGTTCATAAGTCGTCCGCCCAAATCTGTCTTGGTGACCATGCAGTGATAGAAGCGCCAATCTGGGTTGGCAGAGACTCTTTAAGCTCATGGAAGTCTCCATAAAACTGGGGTGGGAGTTGTAGGGGACTGGTGTATGCTGTTTTCAGAGGGCCAAGAAGACATCACCTAATCAGCATTGTCCCGGCTGCCTGGAAAGTGCAGCACGCGGATGGTTGTATAGGCAAAAAACATAGTTCTATGAACACGGCATCTTTAACCTTGTGCCACAATGGGACCAATGCATCAACGGAAACAGTTCATATGTTGAAAATTTGCCAAAAATGGTCCCTTGTTGTCACATACATAATATTTGTCATTGACAATAAACTTGGCTCGAAAAAAATTATTTTGCATTACTTACCGTCAAATGGGGTTACTTAAGCCGGGTAACTTACGCCATTTTGCTGCGTAAATTTCGGACACTGATTTTGGCAACACTGTTTTGAGTTGAAATGTTAAGTTCCATATTTTATTGCAGTTTTGGACTGCATATTTGAAAATTGTGTTTGTGTCAAAGGTAACTTTGTAAAATCTTAATTATGTTTAGGATCATTTGCATCATAAATTTATACCCTACGTAACTTTCATCGCCAACATCATCTGTTTGAATTTAATTCGCTGTAAAGATGATGAAACATAACCTGCAACAGTCCTTTTAAGGTAGTTATACTGCATAGCATAAATTTTCATTTTGGTGTCAATATATTCTTAAAAAGTAATTGTTGCGTCATGTACGGGGTAACATAGGCCACTTGTTCCAAGCCTGGCAAGAAGTGCGGGGATTAGCTTCTGGAGGTCAGGAGAGTATAGTTGCTAGGGCTGTGCGATATTTCGATACATCGACTGTCGATACGATATTTTCCTAATATCGAAGTTGCGATATCCGACGCTTGGCATGTGCGATGTATCGAATATCGCGATGTCAGTTTGCGATATTTTTCGATGTCGGTTCGATGTCGATTTGCGATATTTTTCGATGTCGGTTTGCGATATTTTGCGATGTCGGTTTTTCGATTTTCGATATATCGACTTCGATTCGATATGTTTTCGGATATCGCACAGCCCTAGTAGTTGCCTAGTTGGGAGCATTGTTGATGATGAAATGTATGTTCACATATCAGAAATATTGTTTGTTCTGTACAGCCGGTGAGCATAAAGAGAGGCCGCCATACTTTCCCTTATATGAACTTAAGTTTTGAACAATAAATTTCTGGAGCAATATGCAAATGTTTATTTTCGCCCTGTGAACGGACTTTGTTACCGTGTCACCGTCTAACATAAGCGAAACACTGAATTCTTCCTGCTGGCTTAAAGGGACACTCCACTCAAAATGCAAGTTGGGCTCTAAAAATCGGGCAAAAAATCCTGATTCCGAAGGTGCAATCGGTTTTTTTCTACGCGGAACAGAAAAGCCAGGACGAGGCGTTAAAGACTCAGAATTTGCGTCATCTGCTAATGAGCTGCCCCGCCAGCCCAGTCCGCCACCGCCGTGAGCGCCGCCACCGGGCACTAGGCGAAAGTGATACAGTGCTGAAAGTCGGGTCGGGTCAAGAGGTGGCGGGATAAACCTGTGGGACGGACCAAAGATGGCGCGGACCATGGCGTGGATCAAGATGGCGCAAGAATATCCAAATTTCTGCCCAGTCCCGGGCAGTCCCGGAGGAGGCGCTGCTGTTTTGCGCCAGATTCGAATTGCCTAACTTTGACGGCTCGCTCTGGCCTTACCGTTCGTCTCTCAAAAAAACTGCTGATACACTCGGAATCAGGATTTCTTGCCCGATTTTTAGAGCCCAACTTGCATTTTGAGTGGAGTGTCCCTTTAAGTTACCCCATGTCAGGGGGTAACTTAAGCCACCCCCTTTTTTTTTTTTTTAAATCATACATGTTGTAGGAAACTTTCATCCATGTATACGTTGACCGTAACTGTAGACCCATGTTTTACAACAATAAGTTAATCTCTAAAGTCAATGCTCTTGAATTGGCAGATGTCTGAAATTGAAAAGTGGCTTAAGTAACCCCGCTTGACGGTACTGATTTGCTCCTGTGTGAACTCATTAAGCATGCCCTTATTTTGTATCACTCAAAGTCATATATTAGATTTACAGTAGTTATTTCTAAATCACATACCGGTACATCATGTTCAGATTCCAAAAGTTTTTTTTTTTTAAACTACACAAATCCAAAATTCTACTTCCATTTGATGTCTGTTCACATGTACAACACTACACAAGAACTTGAACTTGTTGTTCATAAACTTCATGGTAAAATGGAGAGAAATGCCACTTTTTAAAATAAACTCTGCAGGACAACTACAAATGTTTGAAATCTGTAATAATCCTGTATTAATGTGTTACTCTCAACCAAGTTTTACTTCACTTCCTTCTTGCCACCTGCTTCCCTTTCTTTTGAGGCTGAACGTTCCTCTTTCGTGTTTTGTTTGGTTTTCTTGACTTCCAGTCTTTTCCTCTTATCCACTGATCCCTAGTATATTCCCAGTTAAGCTGTTTCACAGCTGGAAAAAAAATGCAGGTCAGTAAAATTTAAATAAACCTACAACTAAATACACCAACCTGCTCTGTCTTTGTTGGCCAAAGCATTTATTCCTGTAGTGTCAATTCCACTCCCACTGTTCTCTTCCAGGGTGTGGGAAAATTCCTCTGCCGACACAAATAGATTGTCCAGCGTTTCCTTCCCTCCAAGTTTCATCTTCTTCATGATGCTCATTTTGTCCATTCTCTTCTTCCGTTTCGATGATCCAGGTTCTAATGTTTCACCTTGAACCAATTTTGCCATTAACTGTACATATCCAGTACCAGTGCAACAAACTTGCACAATTAAAATCGTAATTTAGCTAGTAAAATATATACCGTATATTCCATTTACAAAAGTACACTTCAGAAAGTAAAAGCCTCACCATCTGAATCATCTTCAGCTTCATCAAAACTCAGGTCATCCTTGAAATCATCCTCACCAAACTTGTCTGGGCCAAAATCAGCATCATCAAACTGCCCTTCATCAGGCAGGTCCCCATCATCTCCTTCCTCACCCATTTCAGCATCCTCATCACTATCACCATCATCCTCTTCATCCTCATCTTTCTGCTTTCCTAAAAATAGCAGAAAAATATCATAACTGCCATAGTCATAAATAATTTCAGACTCAGTATTTTCATTTTGAAATGCCATTCCCAATATGGAAGTCAAAAGCCATCCTTTATGGTGTTAAGTGCTACTAAAACTCCAGATTAGCAATTGCCAGGGCCAATTAATCTTACTGCCCTAATATTAGTGTACACTATATGAGGTCGGTGCCAAAAGTTTCTGGCCTGACTCTATTCCAGGTGGGATGGATATCAAACACTGTCATACATTGCTGCATAACACTTAATTCCAAAAACAAGTATGTAAACTTTCATTTCAGTTTCCAGAATGATTCCAGATATGAGGCCTACATACATGTAAAGCAAGAGAAAAAGTGCAACTTCTCTTAAATATTATTTTGGTTCACTTTGAAATAAATATTAGTATCTCAATAACTAAATTTCATCTTGAAAAACTTCTGCATCATAAGAGTAAAATTGGACGAGAGTTTCATATTTTTTTCTCTAAAACAATTGAAGACAATGACTCAACACCTATTGACTTATCCATGGTCTTCAAATACTAAGGTCTGGACACTCCCCATCTTATCGCGTAAAGGGTCCGACAGGGTGGTAATGCAGTGTGGGGCCAGGGCAGCGCTGTTAAGGCGCCTCGACGGCCACGAAACTGACAGGCTCCTCTGCACTTAGGTAGAAGCCATTACTATCTGTAAATTTATCTATAAACTATATGTAAATATTATACCCCTACACCACACATGTGCTTCTACCTAAGTGCAGAGGAGCCTGTCAGTTTCGCGGCAGTCGCGACGCCTTAACAGCGCTGCCGTGACCCCCACTGCATTACCACCCATCAGCCCCTTTACGTAATAAGGGGGGGAGTGTCCAGACCGAAGTAGTTTAAGACCATGGACTGATCTGAAATGGAACGACCCATTAATAAGAAGAATTTAAGGTAACTAAAAAAGAGTTGTGATTGTACATTAACTAAAATCAACATTGGAATCATCATACTTGAACTGCATAAAAAACATTAAAAAATTAACATAAACACTTTTTGTGTTACTCAGTGTTATTATGTATCTGCATTACATTGACTCCTGTTCAAAACGTCACCAGTCATGTTAAATGCAAGCCCGTCAGACCCAGATTTTCTCACCACAAATGCAAGTTTGAGTTCAGAGGCAAGTATAAAAACTTACCTCTCCTTTTTCCTTCCTTCACATCTGATGCAAAATCTAGATCATCATGCTGTCCACTCCCACCCATCTGGTCTAAGTATCTCTCAAACTCATCATCACCAACACTTTCATCATCACTCTCTTCCTGTTCTTTACTTGATCTCTGCCTCTGCTTGAAATATCTGTAGAAAAAGATATCATCTTCTGCCACATTATCCTCCTCCTGCTCCAGAAATTCATCACTTGTCACTGCCACTGCCTTAGTACCAGTTGCTTGTCCAGCCTTGGGAGCAAAAATTTGCTTCTTTCCCTCTGACAAACTTTTCTTGGGGTTGCGGAATACAAAGCGATCTAAAAATCTCATGAGGGTGTAGTCATGCAATGGGTCTCCAGTGCACTTCACTGACTTTGACTGTAGCAGGTTGGCAGCCATTAAAGAAACCGATGGATGAAAATGCATTGATAAGGCCTGTAGTTCCCACACTAGGCTGTGCTCAGCACCAGCATACAATGGATTACGTTGAGATGGGTCGTATGTAGCAGAACCTTTGGCAAAATTCCACGATGAAGTTGTTGACAACTCTGTGCATGGTTCAGGTGTGTGTGAAGGTTCATCACCATAATCAACATCTCTATAATGCTCATCATCATCATTATCATCATCAGGCATAATATCTTTCAAACCTAAAATGTTGGGTCGGCTAGAAACCACTTCTGACACAAGGAATAATATCCCACACACCAGAGTTGATGGCAGGTACTGGGCAATCTGAAGAAGACGCTTTACAAATGCCTTCACCCGTCGTTCTGAGACATCATTCTTAATTGATTTGTACAGTAAGTTGAACAACATGGCAGGCCTTGATGTGCTTTCCAAACGTGGGTCTAGGAGCTTCCGGTAGAGTGCAGCATAATATCGGTCAGATAGTGCGTCCTTTGCATCAGTTATTTGATACAAAAGCATTAATGCCTGGACACCTGTATTGAAACTAACCAAGTGAATAATCTTATGCATTGTATCTACATGTTGCCGAATCTGGTCTGACTTCTGTTCCGCATAAGGAAATGCACGGTTCACCCCAGTCAACAGCCCTGACATCATTTTGGAGTCAACATCACCAGTCTTGACACATGCTTTGAAGAACCCGAAGTATATACCAATCAGCTTCGAGGCCAATTGTGTATCCTCTTGATCCAACACAACTTGATTCATAAAGCACAATCCATAATATTGTGCACGCTTACCAACATTAGGCCTAAATAGCAATCGTTCTGCTTCCAGAACTACCACATTTTTCATGCTTGGATGCTTTCTCAACAAGCAGTGCAGGCAATGTAAGGCTCTGGCACCAACTGACTTCAAAGGGTCTCCTATCTTGTTGACCAGACGTGGAAGGAGTGTAAATTCCATCTCAGGGTTTCCACACAGGAGTTCATATGTGGCACTTACTGCTTTCACTTTGGTCTTCTCGACAGTGTCACGAGACAAAAAATCCAAATTGGAGAGAAATAATGTATACAATGACTTTAGCTGGTCTTCAAAATACCAGAGGACCAGGCAGCGATCACGAGCATCACGACTTCCAGCTGAGAGTTGGTCAAGCATAGTTAAAGGGCGATCTTCAAACCGAAGCAACTTGCGTTGGAGGAGTAGGTCATACAAGAACAGCTCCTTCAATGTGTCTGAAAACAATGTTTATCAACTTAGTATCAGCACCGCTAAAGTACACTAAAATCCTCCCCTGATCCTAAGTACTATCCAACCTACATGCAGTGGTCCCTGGTAAAAGGCATCATATTGGAGATGTCTATTTTTTCTGCCTTCTGGGAATAAAATGTGACACAATGAGCTTGGTGGGGGTGGTTATAATGGATGGTCATTATGTCTCGACCTCACTTACCTCCCATCTAGGCAGAAAAATCAAGTCTAGTGTGATGCAGCACAATATTTTACCAAGGGCTACTACATGTTGGTTATACAGCTGGTGACAGCACACACACTTAGATAGGGACTTCAAGGGTCGACCTGGCCGATAGGCCCTAGACCCCACAGCACACACACTGTATGACTGCCCTGAACATGACAGGGGGTTAACCTACCCAACTTTGCGATATGAAGGATTTGGAATGAGGAAACCCACACAAACTGCACCCATTAATTTCATTTTTAATACACAGTGAAACTTATCAGATATAACAATCCGGCATATAATACCCCTTTTTCTGGTCCCTTGATGAGTATACCTTAAGGAGCATTTCCCACATGTAATGAATTCCCACTTACAAAACTATTTTAAGTCAGTCCCTTGAAAAGCATTATATTGAGGTTTTACTGTACTAACAAGGGAACATCACGACGTGAGAATAACGGATTTGGCAAAAAATCGCTCAGTGGGTAAATCACATGTGTAGAATTCACTGGTGAGCGCAAAAATACCCATTTCACAGCCATTTTCGAGATATGAGTGCCGACAGATCCGCTCAGTGCTGTTTAGAGCAGCCTAGCCGCTTCGTAATCCACCGGTCCCGCTTGCTCTTTTTTTTTTTTTTTTGCTCCTTCCCCTCCCCTAGACTGGATCGCTCAAAAAAATAGAGATGATTTTGCATTGAACCCAAATCCAAAATCATCTCCATCTGTTTGAGAGGTAAAAGTACATGAGGGAGGTAGACTAGTGTTAGGGCCCATCTTGTACAAATTTAATCACAATTAACAGACGACATACATACGCAAATATAACATTCGACATTGGTTAAAATCAAGAAATCGCTATATATGTTTAAAAACATTTCCTGCTTTCCAAGTTATGCAGTTTTTCATGTGCAGGGGAAGGTACAAGTTTTCAGGTAGACTCATTTGTGCCAGTCCGTAAGAGGCCAAATCATTGACAAGAAAAACACATCATGTAGCAAAAAGGATCCAGTATTATTTTGTTGCCCATCTCTTATGTTGAGATAATTGCAGTAATTAGATTAAAACAGGTGCCAAAGGAGACTGAAATTCATCAGTATGTGCAGCCGAAAACAAAAACTGGTGAAGAACGTCACTAGAAAACGAGGGGAGGGAGGGAGGGGGGGGGGGGGGGGNNACAACAAAAAACAAAAAGTGGAACTGGTAGATTACGAGGCGGCTGATCTAAACAGCATTGAGCGCACCGGATGTGTCGTAACTCATATCTCGAAAATTGCTGTGAAGTGGGTCTTTTTGCGCTCATCAATGAATTCTATGCATGTGATTTACCCACTGAGCAATTTTTGGCCAAATCCGGGTTATTTTCACGTGGCGATGTTTCCTTGTAAGAGAAGTGTACATTACTATAGCATCCTGCACTAGAATATTCTGGAACGAAGCAAAATTGTAAATATAGAAGACACCGGATATACCTTCAAGGGACCATGAAAATCAGTCTACTATAACCGAGGTCTGTTATAGCCTAATCCCCACTTTTGCAACAAATACACCAAGTTCTCTGCCTGCCGTATGCAGTGCCGGATTTATAGGGGTGCGCAGGGTGCGAGCGCCCTGGGCCCTCCTGCCAAGGAGGCCCCCCAAAAAGTTTCAAATCTTTTATTTTATTATTAAAAATTAAAAATTAACTACTGCACCATATGGCAATTTTCTCTTGACACATCATTTGCAGTTATTATGTCGTAATAATAATCCCAGTATAAGGTCCAATGTTGAACTCACAAGGGGGGGGACATGAAGTGGAGTATGTCAGATTTGCATGAACCTTGCGCAGTAGGTGTATTACAGGCCTATAATTTCACTGGTATGGGCCATTTTCTGCTACGGCCAGCCATTGTCGATATATGAGGGACAATAGATCCGCATGGGTGTGTTCAGGAGAGTAAGGTGGGGGGACGGGAAGCGTTAGGAAAGCGGGCTGTTCAGTTTCCAGGGGCACGCAGCTAGTAAACAAGGTAACCAACAGCGCAATTATCCAGGGAGGGTTCAAATCACGTTAGAATCATCTTCAGTTGTTGTTCCCTTGGCAAGCTGCTTTGCAAGTGAGGCCTGCTTTAACCCTTAACTTCTTAGGTGGCCCAAACACCTTCAACTACTTATGTGGGGCCTGAGCGGCCCCAACGGTACATTTAACTCTTTGCTTATCAGCTAAAGCAGTGGATTTTTCACATACAGAAAGTTCAGTTCAGATCATTAAGCTTCCGAAAACGTAAAAATCACACACTGAGTCAGCATATTCCAACAGAAAAATGGGTATTGTTTATGACTTGTTAACAGTCACGGGTGGGCTCACTCTTGTCAGCCACTCGCCGCAGCACTGAGCGGCTCCAGGTGGACCTATTACTCCTTACGAATTTTTTTCAGCCAAAGAATAGCGACTAAAAAATTTTTCCCCTCCTTGTCATGCTTAGGAATGTTTTTGTCACAAATTCACGGAAGGACATGGGGGAAAAATGAATTAGAAAGTTACATACGTTTAATTAAATAGTGGTTGGTACCGCTCAGGCCCCACCTAAGTACGTTAAGGGTTAATATTATTTTTGACTTGTTTTCCTTCAATCGTTGATTTGTATTTCACAATGGAGAGCCCTTTCCAATACAATGCGACAATGTTTCACGCATTTTTATTTTGAGAGTCACGCGTTCATCTGCCCAATATCACCTAGCTCGTGGCCTAGCTGGTGAGTGGTATCTTTTGAAATTTTCTCCACAAGTGTTGATGTATTGGCAAAAGAGTATTCCTAATTTCAAAGGGTGAGGGGGTGAAAGTGTATGCTGGTTTCCTGAAACCTCTGGTTTTGGTTGGCTTCTGTCGAATCCGAGAAGGTTTCGAGTGGTTTTCTGGGTGATGGTTTCGGAAGATGTCTGCACGAAAGTGTACACCAGTTTCTCGAAGCAGCTCCCCCCTGTTTTGTTCCTGATTTGCTTTGAAAGTTGTGGTTATTGTTTCACGTCGATAAGATGCCTGCAACATGGGTCACATAAATGAAGGGAACCATGCATTAGCATTATGGGTACAGGGTAAAGGTAATGCGAGACGGAAAAAAAGCAAACATAGAAAATTGGTCCTGAAGATGATTCGAACCCTCCATGGAGAATTGCGCTGTTGGTTACCTTGTTGTTTACTAGCTGCGTGCCCCTGGAAACTGAACAGCCCGCTTTCCTAATGCTTCCCGTCCCCCCACCATACTCTCCTGAACGCACCCATGCGGATCTATTGTCCCTCATACAGGGTGGGCGAAAAGTCCCAGGACACCTGGCTTTTTTTTTTGCCTGCAAAACAAATCTGTGCATGGAAAATGTGTCGGAAATGCTGGTGTAACATCTTCTGGACACTGATGGAACTGTTTGATGAGGGGAGACATCTGAGGACCCCCAACAACACCCATAAAAAGCATTTAGCAAGGGAAGTGTCTTTCACGCTTCCCGTCTTTCACATTTCCCATGCTGAATGCTTTTTTCTCCCACTTGAACAAGTTACTTCTTCTCGGTGGCACCTTACCAAAGGGAGCCCTGATATCCTGCATGATGTGCATTATGTACTTTCCCGTATGAGGCCTCCCGTGGACCCACACAGTAGCCACAAGTCTGTCCTCCACAGTGAACCCGCTCGTATCCGCCATCTTGCACTGTTAACAGTGTTAACTTACTGTGGGTGTTGTTGGGGGTCCCCAGATGTCTCCCCTCATCAAACAGTTCCGTCAGTGTCCAGACTATGTCACACCGACAGCTCCGACACATTTTCCATGCACAGATTTGTTTTGCAGGCAAAAAAAGCCAGGTGTCCTGGGACTTTTCGCCCACCCTGTAGATCGACAACGGCTGGCCATAGCAGAAAATGGCCCATACCAGTGAAATTGTAGGCCTGTGATACACCTACTGCGCAAGGTTCATGCAAATCTGACAGAGCCCACTTCATGTCCCCCCCTTGTCAGTTGCACATCTAGCACCCAAATGGTTTGTCACAGTGCCACATGGCTCATTTGACTCAGCTCGTGAAACTCTACAACATATATGAAATGAGCTTGATAGGATCCACCTGAAAGTCCGACTCTGAGCGCTTCTAGAAGCCAAACGGCACGGTAAATTTTCTTTGGGCTTTAGAACAATATATTGATCCTAAGGTCAAGATCTATCAACTAACCTGCTTTCATCAAAATCCATCTGGCCCAACTTTTCCATACAAGGACCCCACCATGTCCTTTCTTATAACTAAAATGACCCACATATTTGGAACACCCTGTATACCAGTACCTGTATTACACTTTCATTACATTCATTAGATCCACCCCCTTACAGTAATGTGAACAATACATCATTATCCCACCAAAATCACATCAGTCCTTTGCACAATACAAGATACACATTTATTTGTTTTTAAATATTTAAAGATGTGTTAAGAACCAGTAACTCACCCACAGTCATCAGAGCTTGGTGCCGACCCTTTATGTCAACCAGCTTGATGAGTGACCTCAATGCTGCCAGATTGTGAACTGATGAATCCTGGATGAGAACAGTATAGGCAGCCATCCGATCTGGCAATGTGCCTGTAGTTAAGACAGTGTGAATCCAGTTGAAATCAGACTTTTTGGAGCCTTTCTCACATCCTGCAATGAGAAATTGGGCAATTTAGGGTAAAGTTATTTATAGTACCCTCCTTTTTGGGGGGTTATTACCCCGTTATGACCCGATAGGGTCTACAGGGGAGTAGATTACCACCATTTGGATCCATTTTTCCTTATTCTTCAATCACTGTGCAAGGACTTCAGGATGTAGGGTAGGGATAGGGATTGTTGGGGAGGGGACACTTGTGCATGTGCAATGTCTTAAACGTTTGGGCCATGTGCAGTCCCCCAGAAGGTTAGGTTGCCAGACACCTCCAAGGTGCAGGTCAGAGACCCTCCCGACACAGGTGAAAGGGAACTCCCAGGCGGGGATCAAACCTGGGACCTTTCACTCAGCAAGCCGAGACGTTACCATCTTGGCCACCACACCTCCCCAACCCTCCCTAATTAACATTACACATTTCATAAGAATGCTACCTTGGCCACTACACAGAATGTTGTTGGAGGGAAACATGTGGCCAGGAATGCTTCAAGAAGGCATCAAGATCACTGCTAAAACTACATCTCTGTATATGTTACCAGCTACACAGTACTGGTCTAGATCAGTGCTTCCCAAACTGTGGGTCGCGACTCCATTTGGGGTCGCAAACATAATATTTGTGGTTGCAAATATAACATTTCGGGTTGTAAGGGGGGACACAAATTATTTTTACAAAATGATTCTATCTGCCTGGAAAAATCTGCCTGGAAATGATAAGATCTATTAATTTATTGATGAGTGTCATTGCCTACCATTGAGGGGGATAGGGTTGAATTGGAAGTGGGGGTTGCGAATTTTAAGAGACAATATTCTGGGGTTGCCAGCGAAAAAGATTGGGAAGCACTGGTCTAGATGGAGACAGGGTGGTATAACATACCAGTAGTCGGACAAAGTTGCATGCATACAGCATTTGCCTGGCATTCTTTCACGCAAACTGAAGCCTGTAAGGCTGCATTTATCCCCTACTAAAATTACTGTAAATTTCTTTTGGNCCATCACCCCCCAACCCCCCCCCCCCTCCCCCCAATTTTTTCAGTAGAGAGTATAAACACCTATGATATCGTCGTTAATCTGACAAAAGGACGAATTCAAGATTTTCATAATTTTACGGGAGAGCCAAAAGAAACCTGCAAATTGCTATACAAATACATTGGATGGCATTTTGATTTTCCATTCCAACCCTGATGTCACTTGTCCCATGTGTGCCGTTTTGTCAGAATGCAACCCACTTGATGGTCCTGGCAGAGGCCAAATTCAATTTGAGCAAAAATGTCGAATTGGTACAGAGTTTGAAATTAGCCGGTCGCCAGTCGCATTTCGCGACTTTAGGTTATCCATTGGCGACTGAATAAAGATGGCTAGTCGCCACTTTGGTGACTAGCTTTCCCTCCCAATACTGTATTTCTGCCTCGTATTTTCAATTTCGTTCCTGCAGTGCTGATTCTGTTGGTGGCTCATTATCATGAAGCGCGCCTGGTATTTATTGGAGTCCTCACTCCGGGGGTCAAGTTCAAGTTCCAAGTTGGGGTAAATAAGGTTGCAGGATAGCAGGAAGGACTCGGCTACGCGGGGTCACAGCCAGATGTAGAGGAGGGGAAAGGGGAAAGCAGGACAGGATGGACCTAATTAGGAGGAGGGAACAGAGAAGGTGTGGTGAAGAAGGTCCAAGGTCGATGACCGGTATAAGTCATGAGTGCATTGAGGCCTTGAGGGGGAGGGGGGGGGAGAGAGAGGGAGAGAGAGGGAGAGGGAGAGGGAGAGAGAGAGAGAGGGAGAGAGAGGGGGAGAGGGAGAGAGGGAGAGAGAGAGAGAGAGAGAGAGAGAGAGAGAGAGAGAGAAAGAAGTTTCGAAATAGTCTTAGATAGTCTTTCGACTGTTTCGAGTCGCAGTCAGCAAGAGAGGTGGATCGGACTCGAGAAGTGCTCTCCCGAGGAAAATGGCAAAACGGAAGATTTCGGATTTTTTTGTGGGCAGTAGCATTGCCAAAGTCAGCAAACCAGCTGACAAAGAAGAGGAGTCTGCCAGCATAAAATCAACACCGAGGAACAAAGTGAATCCATCAACTTTTTCGAAGTGGCAGCGAACAAATCCGTGGCTGCAGACGTTTTCTGATATGATGATATGCCTTGTCTAGCAAGAGTTTGCCAAGGCCGAGGACACGAGTTTTGTGAAAGGCTGCGCAACTTTTAAGCATGAAACTGTGAGTTGAATTTATATTATTTATATTCTGCGCATGGTTGAGCCGTTGAGGTTGCTCATAACTGGCTTCGACTGTAATTAGGCCTAAATTTATATAAAATATGCTTCTGAATTGTGAAGCATATTAACGCTGTACACTATAACTAGAGGCGATTTTGTGCTATGGAACAGTAATGGTATATTATAAAATAAAAGAATGGCGACTAGACATACAGTTTTGGCGACCATTCTCTATACATTTCAGGTGCCACTGGTGACCTGCTTACGTATCCCAATTTCGAACACTAAATTCGTACTTTTGTCAGATCAATAACGATATACAGACTTTGGTGTAGTATGATAATAATAGTAGGTGGATCAATATTTGTAGCGTAGAAGATTCATTAGTTATGTGGTTTCTTGATGTTCAAATGATAGTAATGCTTGGTTGCATATTTTTCTGGGTGAACAGCTCATGGAAATAATCCCAAACAACTCTCCATGATTGCCCATTCCATGACAAATTATTAAAATATTTACTGTACAATGACAATTTTAAATCATTTAGGTAGAGAAAGCAAAGTAAAACGAAGTAATAATCAGATGCTCGCATCTTGGCTCTTGCCGATGGTAGAGTCCCGCCAACCAATGAGGAGCAAGCCACCTGCCACTATCACCAACGGTGATGTAAATAAGGTCACATGTGAGGGCCTGTGTTTCGAAATTTTTTCCCCACAAAAATTAAGTTGCAGAATTTTCCAACTATTTTTATTGGCTTCCATGTGAGCTGACTCAGCAGTGTGGAGATGTGGCCTTCTAAATTCCTGCAGTAAGCCATTGTTTATATCATAATGAGTACGTTTACATGGGACTAAAAATCGGCCTGACCCAGGCTTCCTAAGCAAGGCCATCGCCTTAGGTAGACCACCCGATCCAAAAGGCTTGGGCTGCGCCTGACAACGGCTCAGATAAGGCCGGTCTATCGTAGGCCCAGCGGCTACATGGGAGTAAACCGGTTCGCTTAGCACAGGCTAGGCCGATTTTTAGTCCCATGTAAACGCACTCACTGTTCTGGTGATTTATGATGTCATGCCAAATGAAAAATATCATGAGAATGACATAGATACTTATGAACATTGAAACTCTCTGTCCCAAGGCTACATTGAAATTACAATAGAAATGATACCAAGGATATTTTGTTTTATTTTCAAATTCGGTAACATACTGCAGTGAAACCTGTGTATTGCGGAATAGCACGGGATCCCAAAAATTTTCCGTAATGGACAGGTTTCCACTATATTCAGGTCAAGGACATTACTGAGATTTTTTTGCCAGTGCGAAAGAGAGGAAAATGGGGAGAGCAAAAATAAGCACCTTACTTCAATATGGTGCAATATAAGTCCATACAGTAAAGTACTTAGACCGCGTTGCTGTGATACATTTTTGTGGAATAGCCTGGCGTGAAGCACATGTAAGGGGGGGCAGTTTCGTTGTAGTTTAAAATGTCCTCCTTGGAATAGCCCGAACAAATTCCTATTTTCTACTTCTTCGAGATTCACGACACTTGCCACCACACACTGTTTTCCACGAAATTCTGTGTCTGTTGAGGAAACTTTCCTGCCACCCATTTGAAACACTCAATTTTGCCACATCACGTTTTTGGGCTATTAATTTTCCCTCCTCTATTGGACCATCAGCCCAGACATGGGAAATTTAAAACTGTACTGAACAGTGAACTAAACTTGAAGGCAGAGCCCCTACGAATCACGAGTCACAATCTTCTTGGGCCCCCTGCAAAAGTCTTTCCGTTTTCCAACAGAAAATAGTCTCCTTTTCTTCGCCAATATGCCTATTTTCAAGCCCACGAGCCGGTAGCAATTCCAGCAATTATGAGACACAGCATGCTGTCGGACGGTCGGAAAAGGGTTACTCAGAGGCCCCCTGGGAGGGCCCAGAGTGAACCCGGCTGTAGTTTATATTTTTGCGACTCGTAGGAGATAATGATCATACTGTTTTCCAGTTTTGATTTCCATTATGAACAGAGATTTTCTCTGAAGGGAGGCAAAAATCCCTTCCGTTTCCACGTAGGGCAGGTTCCGTTATATCCGTCAAAAAATACATTGCATGTCCTATGCATATGCCCGTTCCCAGAAAAAATTCCGCAATAGATAGGTTTCGACTATAGTAGATTGCCCCCTAAAGTGTCAGGGTGGGGGTTTCTGGCAATGCCCCCTCTTGCCCCCCGCCGCTCCCGACCTCCTCTACCCCGTGTCTACCCCCTACCTCCCGCTGCCTTCTGCGTCACATCCCTCCGCCACGCAGACCTTTTAAGCCCTACTGTGATGACAATTAAACTTGGAAATATTGATGACGTAAATTGTTGCGACACACATCTTTATAAAGGAAACCTTTAATGACAATACGTACACATGTATTTCAATCATGCAGCCTAGCTTCCGGCAGAGCATCCGGCGACTGATCCGGCGGGTGTTCCTGTCTGAATGTCACTCATCCCCACTTCACCTCCACTCATCCATTCCCCCCATCCTAATCCAGGCATGCCATTGGCTGGGAATGTTGGGTGGGTGGACTGCCAAGTTGACCCGCCGGGGACTATATACCCAGGGTCCGTAATGGGCAGGTTTCACTGTACTACCAAATTGATCTCTGGTGGACATTGGGTTAAAGCAACATAATATATCCTCACAAGTAGCCACTGACTGAGGCGGGAATGGGGGTGCGACTCTTATTTCCCCCCCCCCCCCCCCACCCNCCCCCCCCATTCCTTTTGACAAAATTTATACTTACTTGCCCAAACCCAAAATAATTCGCTCACCCTGATATTTCCCAGTTGAGAATATGGAAATGACGAAATATAAATTAATTGCACATAAATAGGGTGTCATGAAGGTCGCCTACGTATAGAGTGGCATCTTGCCCACACGATGGCACATAAATGCCTCCTCCAGCGCACATATGACCAAGGTCACAGAGGTTTAAAAATGCGCGATGGGAGTCAGAAGTGTTCGCTCACAGCGCGCGCTGCATCAAATGAATTCGCTCAGGTACAGTAATTATGCATTTTAATGAACATGGATAACATAAAGGCACTCAATAAGGCGTGACATCCCCCTTAGCTGCAATAACAGCCTCCAGACGTTGGGGCATCTTGTCGTAGAGAGCTGCACACTGCTCTGGGGTCACACTATCCCATATTTCTTGAAGTCTCTGTACCAGTGACTTGACAGTTCGGGGACGCATGCGCCTCAGATGCTGCTTCATTTTCTTCCATATTGTCTCGATAGGGTTGAGGTCGGGGCTGCCGGGAGGCCATGGCAGGGTACCAATACCATTGTCGTCCAGCCACTTTTTGGTCGTTTTTGCGGTGTGGCACGTAGCTCCATCTTGCTGGAACAGGAAGTCGCCCATCGGGCGCAGCTTTGGAAGCGATGGCAAGAGACTGTCCCTCAGGACGGCCTGATACTTGTGTTGGTCGATCTTCCCTTCCACAACTTGCAAGGTTCCAGTGCCACTCCTCCCTATACATCCCCACACCATCACACTTGCTGCATGCTTCACAGTCCGTTCCAGGCAGTCTGGATGGAAAGCCTCCTTTTTCGTGCGAATGATGCGTCGCCGGGTGTCCGACGGGATCACTTGGAAAGAGGACTCGTCACTGAAGATGATTGTGGCCCAGCTCCTCTTGCTCCACCCCCTCCTCTCCTTCACCCGTAGCAATCGCTTCCTCTTTTGGCCATGGGTGAGCAGCAGCGGTCTTTCTTGACCAATCGGCGCAATGTTCTCAGCTCCCTGGGTGTCGTTGTCCTAGGACGTCCGGTACGACGTCTTGGTAGCAAGCTCCCTGTCTGCGAATATCGCCGAAGCAGGTCCGAAACAGTTCTCTGTGGCAGTTGAAAAGACCGTGCGATGTCACGGCCGGACCTTCCCGCGTTGTGGGCTGTCAGTATGGTTACTCGCAAGTTCTTTTGGAGAGGTCTTCCACGTACCATGGTCAAACCTTCCAGCGCAGAGTTCGAGCATGAAATGATGCCTGCTATCTCGAAAGGAACTTGCCAGAGCATCGAGTCATTGTACCTGAGCGAATTAATTTGATGCAGCGCGCGCTGTGAGCGAACACTTCTGACTCCCATCGCGCATTTTTAAACCTCTGTGACCTTGGTCATATGTGCGCTGGAGGAGGCATTTTGTGCCATCGTGTGGGCAAGATGCCACTCTATACGTAGGCGACCTTCATGACACCCTATTTATGTGCAATTAATTTATATTTCGTCATTTCCATATTCTCAACTGGGAAATATCAGGGTGAGCGAATTATTCTGGGTTTGGGCAAGTACATTTTGCATATTTTTTTGCAAATAAGATGTAAGTTAAATACAAATCCCTCTCCATGACATCATGCCAGTGTAGCCACCAGCTGCACATTTTCTAAAATATGGGCATCACCATTTTCACTAGCATGTCTCAGGGGTCCAATTTTTAACTTTTAGTCGACATGCAAAGTTTGCACTCCTGACTTTCATATGGTGTTCTCAATTACATGTTAACCCTCGGACGGTGACGTGGGCACTTTTTGTGACCAACGACCCATTTTTTGCTATAACTTGGCAAATTTAGATTCATCTTTGAGAACATTTTCGTTTGACTATTTCTCTGATGAATGACGTTTAGTTTAAATTTTTTGAGCAAATAGCACGACCAGGAAAAAATAAATTAGGCGGCAATGCGTAGATGGGGCCTAACCAAGATCCGGTCTGGCGGCTCCCGGTGGCATCCCAGGCCGCCAAGGGGTGGAATCCCCCTACCCCCGGGAGTTGGCCCCGACTGATTTTCTTTCCGATTATTTTCTGATCGTACTATTTTCTCAAAAAATGTAAACTAAATGCTATTTGTCGTAGAAGGAATCACACTATGATTGTCTCAAAAGTGAAGCCCGAATGTGCTATATTTCGCCAGATATAACAAAAAATATGGCTTGGTCACAAAAAGTGCCCACGTCACCGGAGAGCGAGCATTTCGCACGTCACCGTCTGAGGGTTAAAAACCAGGACCAACTGGAGTTCAAACTTTGCACTCCAAGGCTCAGTTTGGAGTGCAGATAACAATTTTTGAGTGCAAATTGCACCCTTGCATCTGAATATTGCAACTCCTGATGTCTCAACTTGCGGCACCGGGGTATCCACGCCATCTCACGCACGACGAGCCAACTGCGCATGCCCCATATCAGAGGAAAGAGAAAAAGTAGAAAATTTTCTATTTTCATCCCCTTTCCGAAGGGCCAAAGGGGCCCTGAGGCACCATAGAGTCCGTCTCAGAGTAAAAGTTCCTCGTGCCAGAGTCCTCTTGCGCGAGAAAACTGTAGCGTGGATACCCAGCTTAACACAGTATGAGCATACTTTTACAAGGTAATGTTGGTTTTTTTTAAAGAACCTGACACAATACTCACGCTGCTTATAGATCTCTATGTCGCTAGCCAGTATAGCTTCTGCAGCTGATTTGAGTTGTTCCACAAGTGAGCTGGAGGCAGGCGGGAACTCCTTCGGTTCCTTGGTCTCATCCATATTTTCAAACCACTTCTGTTCTGGCTTTACTAGAAGGTATGTGCGTGGCTTTCCTGCAAGTAGATCCGTCTTCCCCTTTCTCGCCTTCTTCAACTGCATTGCTGCAGGAACTTGGCTCGAATGTAGGTTCTTACTAGCCACTTCCTTTTGCCTTCTAGGCTTCCCCGGCAATACCACATCCTTCTTCTGGCCTTCCTTTTCCTTGGACTTCACTTGGTCAAAGTTAAGCTGCTTCACATAAGCTGCAATCTGAAAAATCAACCATCACTGTACTACCGCATCCTTCCAGTTCATGCTACAATTTAAACTTGTTCAACAGGTTACGCTGCACTGAATGAACACACTGATTTCATCTTCACTTGCACACCACCAACATTCAACGGACTAACTCACTAACCCACCTGTGAGTTGTCCGTATGCCCGTACCAAAATCGCTATCGAGTCGCATACTGATCTCCTACCTCTTTCATTCCCTCCTCGTCAATATCTGGGCTGTTGAACTCTTCCCCTTCCACCTCTACTCCCCTTACGCCTGCCATCTTCTTCGCCCGTGACAGCTTCTTGCGCGACGGGGTCGGGGCGGGAAGACCACGTTGTTTTCCAGATCGTTTCTTAGCCGCCATCTTTGCTCGTAACGACGAACGACGCTTGAGGCCGCTAGAGGCGCTCTTGCTACAGTTGTAGCATAGCAGTTATAATAACAGCTACAAAACCTACTGCAAATGGTAAAGCTGCTTAGGTTGTAACGACTAACCGCCGCAAAACTGTGTTAAAGCTTAATATATATTATTGTTAATATATCAGCCGGTAAGGTCATGTATTCAGTGTATACATCTTATAAGGAATAAGAGAATCTTGCTTACTACCGACGGACGACGGTGATGGTCCCAACAGGTGCTCATCAATGATGCAGTTTGTAATGTAAACTCTTGTCTATACCTTGCTGTCTTATACTTTATATATACATACCGCATGTGAAACATGAAGTGGTGTCTGCTGAAAGGGATGGTTAATCCTCACCAGATGGTTTTGGACTCATAATATATGACATCATATTTTCGTAACAAATTAAGTGATTCCCAAGGTAATTTCCAGTGCAGAACACATTTATTATAAGTACCTTAAGTACAAAGCTCTTGGTACAAGCTGGTACTCAGTACAAGCCATAAAAAGGCGAGGAGTTTGAGGAAAGTTGTGAGAACTTAGGTGTAGTATTCCGGGTGTTTCTCGAGTCTGAAAATATTTTAAAAAGTGTGACATCTGTTAAAGAAAAATAATTAATTAATTCTTACCCTTTTATGAAATTCATTGAAAATGATCTGCCATCTTTTCCCTTGTCCAAATCTGTCAGTTGCTCCATATCTTCGTCGTCCAGCTTAAAATCAAATAGGTCAATATTTTGCTTGATACGATCAGGATTAGAACTCTTCGGTATGACCACTATGTCGTTCTGTACTAAAAATCGTAGCAGGACTTGGGATGGGTTTTTCTTATGTTTTTCCGCCACTTTCTGGACCACGGGGTCATCCATTAGGCGATGGATGAGTGAACCCCTGCACAATGATACAATGGTTATATATTAGCGGTAGTTTTTTTTTTTACGTTCAAAATAGTCTGTGGTGCATACTGGAATCTGACAGCTCTTCCAGTAGATCCCAAAGGAGCGTAAGCGCACATGGTGACGTTATACTTGGAGCACGCATTTCTCAGTTCCTTCTGTTGAAAATACACATGTATTTCCACTTGATTGTTGGCAGGTGGAATCCTCGCTACTTTCACAATGCGTTCGACCTGATGTGCATTGAAATTGGAAACCCCAATAGATTTTGCCAGGCCAGCATCCACTTGAGCTTCCATTGCCTGTCAAAATATACATTTACTTAACACGGTGCAGGCAAGTAACAGCAAGAGCGGTAACAGCCACACCTTTTGCACTCCCCAAGTCTCAAATGCAACAGTAAGTTACAGTTTGTAACAATATTTTGGTTACATAGATGTATTGCAATTTTCTCCGTCCCCCAAGTCCATCAGGCCACAAGAGGTAGTAAATACATATAAATACATGGAAAATAAATAAATTCTCGCAAGTTACATTACCTTCCACACTGCTTCAAGGTTAGTATCCATGTCCAGCATTACTTCTCCTTGTGCATCTCTGGGAGAAAATTCCAAATCGCTCACATACTTAAAGGCAAAAGGTGCATGTATAAGGTACAGGTCTACGTAGTCCAGCTGAAGGTTATGTAGAGACAGCCGAAGAAAGTGTTCCACTAGGTCGTCTCTAATGCCGTTCATGGGGAGCTGTAAAAATCACGTGCAAGTAAGTTGTTATTCTTACAGCTATTCGATGTGGTTAAAAGTTGTACACTTGTCATGAAAACTGGCAACATTATGTAATATGATGATTCTCTCCCGTTCTCCCCATTCCTTCCCACCCTCCTATCGACCACGATATCAGAATCCATATCCATGTGTTAAAACGATCCTACACATACGAGGATGTACAACACTCCGGCTTCAGAGAGTGTGCCTGGAGCGCGAGTAAATTAAACAGACAGCCGAAGAATATTGCACAATATGTAATGACAGAAGGCGGTTTACTATGTGTAGGCTACTTGTATAATCTAATATTCCAGTGTACCTTCCGTAATTTTTCGTTATTTGAGTGGGGTACCAAAGCCATCGTGCACTCAATTCATCATTCTGCTCTTCAAGTGTTATGATTACCAAGTTGTTTAACTTGCACATTTTCAAAATCACCGTCGGTATTTTTGTCACATTGATATTACATGTAGATCGTGGGATAAAGAGTAAAATCTTTCCAGCACATAATTCAGACGAAGTGGTCCCCTGAAAAGGCCACCAGGGATAATCAATCAGTCAATCTTGTCCCTGACTCGATACTTACCTTATTATTATACAGTGGCTAAAGTTTATTCTCGCATTTTTATAAAAATACATACTTGATTTTAAGAGAGAGCAGAAATATTTTGCATTACAACATTCCTTTATTTCTGATCGGAAATGATCACTTTCATAAAATTGAAGACCATCATTGAATCCGATGAATTATAATTTATTCCTACAACTATGATCAATGCTGCTAAAGTGCTAACCAATAATGTACGCCCGACTATTTCATCTCATGAAACGAGCAAGCAGGGGAATTCCAGCAGCCTCCCGACAACTGGTTCGTTTTTATAATAATGACCATGTACGTATTGGCAATCGAATAAATAACAAAAAGGTGACTGTGCCATTCCGATAGTTCAATTCCCACAAAACTGCGCGATATTTATTTATTTATTTATCCGCCCCGTGCTTCGAGCCATGCTGCGGGCTCGTATAGGGGGACATCCACTCACTGTTACATTTTATGATAACTTACATGTTTTTTTTTCATATGGTATTTGTGACATAATTGGACAAGAGCACAGTGTTATAGTAAGGTAGGGTTGCAAAAAAAAACACATCACACCAGCACCAATAGTGACCAGCACCTCAGTAAATTGAGAAATATTGCTAACATCCTCAATAGTCACAAAAGTTCAAGATCTTTGCGGCGGCAAGGAAAAAGGAATATAGCAAGTACACATCGATTTTTCGGTTATCAACAAATAAGTAAAACAGCCGGTCGGGTGGGAATTTTGGTAGATCAGATAAGAATCTTCTTCTCGGGAATTGAAAAGGTGACATTCGTATAGATCACATGAAAGATGGAGCGATTTGTGGGCCAATTAACTTACACCAGTCACATTTTTCTGCGTCATTTAGTTTAATTGCTAATTGATATAACTGCGCGATATTACACTGCTATAAGATTATAAACTCATGACATGTGAACACTAGACGTACGGTATTATTAAAGGTAGCAATATCCAGCAATAAGGCGTAGGGTCATGGTGCATACCTTCGAACTGGTCATACCCAGGGTCACCTACATGAGTACCCTGGTTAGGGTGGGGGAGGCAACCATGTTGGGGACCCTGGTCATACCAAGGGTCATATACACCACATGTGTGAATGTCATTTGTTCAGACCTTTATTATATTGCACGTAGCGTAACTATGACAACAGCCAAACATTACAGGCAGAGCTTTGTCATCATGGATCTCACTAGCTTCCGGCGAGTGGTCCCTCAAAGATTCATTAGTCAGTTTCATTTCACTATTAGTGTACCAAATACTTTGTATATGGCTTGCACACACACCTTTTTCACAGGCAAGTGTAATCGAACCGCTTGGAGGTTGCTAAAAGACAACATTCGAGGACGTAAGCTTACTGACCAGCTAAAATTGAACCAAAAGAAACTGTTGCTGCTGGCGGAAGTCAATGCTCGTCTGACTAACATGGTCCAAGATCACCAGTCACGAGCTGCACGGTTGGCTGATATTTTTGAAAACCTTCTAGATGAGATCGAGTGAGTCTATCATTTCGTACTTTGAGTTTGCGCAGTGGAAATACTTAAGCCGTGTTTACATGTGAGCGATTTGACTAGCGAAGTCTTCACCGAGTAACCAATATTGTTTGAGGTGAAAGTAACAATCGATTTTCGCCTCAAACAATGCTGGTTACTCGAGTTATACTCAGCGATGTTATCGCTCGGCGAAAACTTCGTTAGTCAAATCGCTCACATATAAACGCCGATTTATGCCAGACTATATGAGTTTACTATTTCTGCGAGTGTTTGTGCAATGGGTAGCAAATTGCATCAGGCATTTGGAGACTCAATTTATTATTTGGGTACAGGTACATGGAAGCAAAGTACTTCCACAACAAATGTCTGAAAGAAGAATTGCGAGATGAGCTGATCGAAGATGGAAAACGTTGCTTGGATAGCATTGAAGCCCAGTTATTGCAGGTGGCCACTTCCCATGTGTCAATGGGAGGTGCCGAGCGAATGACCGAGGACGACAGCTTCCTTGATGTGAAACCGTCTCTCTCTGATACAGGCACAACATCAGGAAGCAGCATTCCGGACTTTTCCGGGTTATGTGGAGAAGAGGAGGAAGAAGCCAAGGGGGACTGTTCTCCTACTCACTCCGAATGAACACTACAAGTTCATATTCCCTTAGAAGGGCGCCACATGGGATCTGGCCGTTTGCGTCCATTTGTCTGGCCTACTTGGCTGTAAAAATTCACATTTTGGCAATAAACCCCGTTTAACATCCATTTATTTAGTTGTCCTCTTTTGCCACGAGTCAAGATTAGAAATTATAATCATTGGTAGTTTACTGTGTTGTCCACAATGTGTACATTACTCATTATTGTCAGTATCTCCGAGAATATTGTATCCGGGGCGAATATTGCCCCCCCGTCCCCGTCCCCGTCCCCGTCCCCGTCCCCGTCCCCGTCCCCGCCTCGCAAAGCGAGTAATGTTATATAGTACCCTGTGTTCGGTAATAAAATAATCTGAAAAAATCTCCTGGCCACTATCACGTCATGTCTTATAACGCTCATTTAGGCTACTGTATTGAGCTCATATCTGTATCGGTGAAAAGTTTGCTTGCTGGCCTCAAGTTTGGTATGTAATAAATAAATAAATAATAATTAAACACCTGGGGATTGGGGCGAAACAAGCTACAAAAAAAAACTTCGGGCGATATTAGTAATAAGTAAACCGACCTTGATACTTGCAACAATCTTTAGCCGACTACATTTCAGAAGGTTTGCACTTAGGGTAGAGATACGAGATAGTGATGGGTCGAAAGGCGAAGTACCATTATGGTACTTTTTCTGAAATAACTTTCGCGTCCAGAGAATTCCCTCAGGAACGAAACTGCAGGTTGGCAGATTACTTTTATCATCGGCAAGTTTGGAGGGCAGAGGCCCAGTTCATTTATCGATTCCACACCCTTATCCTTGAGGCAAAATAAAGAAAGGGGAGGGGGGAGTGATTGTAGCTAGGTCATGAATGTATCAGCTGATATTTCGTAACATTTCTTAAAAACGCTCATTACAAAATAAACGACAAAAATTTTATACAAACTACAAATAATTACTGTTGTACCTTAGTTGTAATGAATATATCTTCCCTCTTCAGCTTGCCTGAATCAAACCACTTCTTCAGAGTTTTGCCAATTGCTTCTTCATTTCTGTAGATAAAGGCGGTGTCTATGTGTCTGTAGCCAGCCTGAAGAGCCAAGTCCACTGCTTCTTCCGCCTCTGTTTCATTGTCAGACTGTGAAGCAGCCAGTTATAACCTTGACAAGCTAAAAATGGATAGTTATACTATAATGTGAAGACACTTACCAGCCATGTCCCCAATCCAACCAGGGGCATTTTATTCCCATTGCTGAAGGTAATATAGTGATTTCTGAACGACATGACACTGGTTAACCAAAAGCAAAACAAATCCGCTGCCTATGTCTACCACAACCGCTTATTGACTGGGACGTATACAAGTTACTAGTCCTTCATCGGCGCTACAGTGGTTATGTAACAACATACCTGCTTTACTCGGTGTTGCAAGCCATTACTGGTGTAGCCTCCAACTGAAGGCCTTCACTTTTTCAAGGGCGGACAACAGAAAACAATAACCTAGCTAACTATAGGGGCAGGCATATGTTGGTTATCATAGAAGAATACTGTACTGATGTATGTAATTGTCGTGATAAGTTTTTCAGCAATGCAGGTGACACATAATAAGTACGCTGTAAAATTGAAGTACGAATAACCTGCAATATTTATTGCGCATTTTTTTACCCAAGTGTGTGAGCGGAATTAGGAAAAGATCGTTAAATTTACTTCTGGTTTCTACTGTTTTATTATCAGCAATAATTGCTTATCCGTTATCACACAGTTGTATGCAGTATAGTGAGTATACCACGTAATCAGATTCATATCGGTGGAAATACAACACACTCCTTTGTTACCTCACCTCCAGGAGTGGTGACAGTTTCGAGGTCACATCCCTATCAATGGAAATGTCCAAGGAAATGTCGAAATGTCATGACGATGTTCTGAGACGTGAGGAGTCCATGAGGGAGTTACATCAGTCATATTTGGTGACATGAGTTGTGACCCACACAAGGTTTATTATGTTCAGTTTCAAACCTGGTGCATGCAGGGTACTTGCATGGTTCGCGAGAAAATAATAGTTATGTTTTGCAGAATTACCATTAATTTTCAAGGAGCCAAATTCTAGGACATGTGACGGATGGAATGCCACACACATTTTTCTGGTTACATTTGAGAGGAAAACTAATTCCATAGGCGCATTCCCCTCGTGATTCTCTTTCATTTGATATACAGTATATGTTCATTGAGTTTTGACCATAACTTCCACTAACCGGGAAAAAAATATCCAAAAAAGGCCTCATTTTTGGCCACTTTCAAAATTTCGCGATATTTTCCCTCCTCACGGTATCGCCCAATATGGATGAAACCAAGCTCTTGATGAAACTTGATATGCAGCTTTATGGCATATGTGTGTACATCTGTGATTTCTCTCAGCAAAATCCTAGATGGTCTAGCAACACTTTCTGCCCACTTCATTGGGAAAAACCCTTGTATTTAGAGGATTTTGGTTTTTTGACGGCGTCAAGGTCAAAAACAAATTCCAGCCAAACTGATAACTGAATGGTCATTATGAGTTACAAATGACCTAAGGAACACGGAAATAGCAATGAATTTCCATGTGTATAGTGCCCCCACGTGTCGTCAGAGACACAGTCATGTGCACTGAGAGTGTCAGCAGATGACAAAAATACTAGTGCCAGCAAAATAAGGATAAATTTATTGTTACCATGGAAATTTGTGACTACGTTGCCCACCTCTAAATGCACAGGCTTCCATCAAGGGCTATACCAGATCCATCAGCAGCAGAGTGACTAAATACCTTGTTGACGTATCCGGAAGTTCACATGACTTACACGAGGACTCACAGTTTCCTTAGGCCCATCATCATGCAGATGCAGCATTGAATCTAGTGTTTTAAATCTCTCATTTAAATTTGTCCCTCACTCCAAGTGTACTGTACCCAAGGGTTACATTCTTACATTCACCATAATTATGCACTTATCAAATGGTCGCTGAAGAATAGGTCCTTATATACAATTTTGATTCTGTTTGACGTGTACTGTTGGTCATAGCCAACAGTTCTGCCCTACACAACATGTGATCCGTGAAGAGCATACTCATAAACATCGGCCCTGCAAATATTAAAGGCTGCTAGGAAAAGCTACATTAACTAACCTTTTGTGCAACATTTGGAGTCTATTATATGTATAATATCATGTCCATGGGATGTGTTATTACGGGATCATAAATATGTCCGCATGAACTTATCACATTATTATTATTTAGGATTAACACAATATCATATCTGTGCATCTCAACATTGGTCAATATAATAATTATAATAATTGTTGGGTATAGTGCTCACCTTATCGGTATCAGCACAGACCTTTATTTGTTAATTAGTTGTACAGTACATTGTAACACGCCCAGGCCCACGGGCAGGATGACAGGAGGGGATGTGCAAGTGCAGTGCGGTAACGGTGCTTGGTCGTTTTGTGAACTCCCCCGGGTGGTTTAGTCTGTGGATATACCACCCGAGACGAAGCCAGAGACGACCCCAGAACTCTGCATGAGATGAAGGGGGTGTCCCCGGGCTGGGATCGAACCCGGGACCTTAACATCCGTGGGCGCACACGTTACCACGGCGCCACTCTGTCTCCCCTTCAACATTGGTCAACATTACAAGTAGGCTACTAGAGTGAAAAAAAGTATTTCAAAAATCCAAACTTTATTTTGCAATAATTGTTTTTTCACCTGCTTACAAAGGGGATGAACATTGCCTTTTGTTTGTCTTTCTCACCCGCAATTTGGGAAATAGCTGAAGAAATGATCATTGACATGTTACTCCAGTGCCAGTTATTTGCCCAGACTTCTCGGATGAAAAGCAGAAAATATGCCTGACCAAGTGAAGGTGATAGTGACTGGGATTATAACGCTGGACCTCCCTTTTGGCTACCTGACAGCGACAATACTACTTGTCCACCGTGTCCCCCATGATTTATTGGTTCATTACACATGGCATAAAGTAGATATAAACATAATCTCTATTGTAAAGATGAAGCATCAGATGTGAATCTCACAGTTGTTAATAGAGCAAGGTCCTGCACAGCTCCATTAAATTTATGAGATACCGTAACATTTGTATATTTCAATTGGTCAGCTTGCAAAGTCACCTTCAGTATGGAAATTATTTGCCTGCTAAATTGGGGTCATGGTGGTCTAGTGGCTATGCTACTGGCCAGCCAAGCAGGTTTGGTATTTATCCGCTTTTCACCTGACATGTCCGGGCAGAATTGCACTCCCTTCTCTGCCCAGGTCCAAGATAAAAGGTCTGGTATTTAAGTGGGTAAGAAATGGAGGGCTCGGGAGAAAAACGTGATAACTGCCAGTGAAAATGCAAACAGTTCTTGGCCTGATTTTTTCCTGCGGAAACAAATGAAACACAGGGGGTGTCCTTCTGTGGGTAGGTGTGGAGTACCTTCAGGAGTATTCGTGAATCTTTTCCCGCCTGCAGAGAGCCTGCAGAGTCGCTAACAGTCAGCCTGTGAGCCCACTGCTGCATGCCGGTTAACATATTTTACTCATGAGATATGCAATTCGTGCCAAAACTACCTACCGACAGAGCTGCAAGTCTCGCAAGACATTCTGGACTCCTCAAACAGTGACCCCGACTTCGTGAACATTGATGACTGGTGGCGAGTCATGGGTAGTACCCTGTTCAAGTTGTTCCATCATTTTCAGGGGAAATGAAAATTCAACGGCCGCCGAGTACTCTCGCCTCGGTCACTCACAGGCTGACTGCCAGCGACTGACTCTCTCTGCAGGTGGGAAAAAATTCTCAAATACTCATGAATGTACTCCCTACCAGAGGACACCTTCCATGCTTCATTTGTTTCCGCGGCAAAAAATCAGGCCGAGAGCTTTTTGCCTTTTTCACTGGCGGTTATCACGTTTTTATCCTGAACCCTTCAAATGACTAAAAACAAATTAAGACCTCCCTCCCTTGAGAACCTCCTCTTCCCCTCTAAAACAGGTGAGAAGAGGAGTAAGAAGAAAGGAGGAGGAAAGCTGAGAAAAGCACACAGCATGCTTGTATTTCCGATTCAACATTTCAAAACACAGAATTAGCCTGTGAGCAATGGGATTGGGGGCTTTATATGCAATAACTTGATAATTATCACCGAAGCAGTTTGGTGGAGTGGATAAGGCATCCGACTGCTAATCGAGAGGTCCTGGGTTCGAGCCCCGGGGCCGGCAATCCTAACCGTGGTTTTCTGTGGTTTCCCACAGTCCACCCAGGAGAATTCCAGTGTTGCTTCCTAAATAATAGGCCACAGCCGCTTCCTTCCTTTCCTATCCTTGTCCCGTCCATGAGGAGGTGCGGTGTCGGGGGGGGGGGGGGGGGCCT